>JADBJO010003858.1:142500-150000 GCA_016801955.1 Conus betulinus | reverse complement strand
AAGGGCATGTAGGATTATAGATTTTACCAACATCACACGAATACAAGTAAAGGCATTTATGCTCACACTGATTTGTCAATCAATGGATCAGTACACATTTAAAAAAAAAAAAAAAAAGAAAGAAATGGTACCAAAAAATTGACGAGAAATTACTATATGATTTTACTCTCTCTCTCTCTCTCTCTCTCTCTCTCTCTCTCTCTCTCTCTCTCTCTCTCTCTCTCTCTCTCTCTCACACACTCACACCACACCCACACACACACACACAGAGATGCGCCCGCATGGACATGTAGGCATTCACACACACACACACACACACACACACACACACACACACACACACACACACACACACACTCACACACACACACACGCACGCACGCACGCACGCACGCACGCACACACACACACACACACACACACACACACACACACACACACACACACACACACACACACACACACACACACACACACACACACACACACACACACACACACACACACACACACACATACACGCACGCACACGCACACGGTCATAGTGATAGTGCATTGAGCTGTGGACCTGACAGTCGTGAGCTCAAAGCACTTGCTGGGTCGGATGTTTGTCTTGAAATGCCTCACCTGTGTCTCCTCTGTCTGCCCCACAATAAAAGCGGCCAGCTGATTCGGTTCAGGAAAGATTCAGGCGGAAGAAACAGTGCTCTTCCTTAAGACCATGCCCTTGCCACAGCAAATCTATAAACCTTCAACGGCCCCAGGTCTCTTTAGATTACGGGATCTTCCTGTGTTTTTTTTCAGAGTGGGCTATTCTTGTCATGTTTGTGGTTACTGACGCCATTGGGAACTGTGTACTCGGCGCAGTGTCGCCCACAAGTCCTGCAGAACGCAGTTGTTTTGGAACAAGGGACACAACTACCTTTAACAAGATCAGTAATTGTAAGACATCCTGCTTTCAGGAAAAAAAATGACAGGCGGTTAGTCTGTATATCACTCCAGCATCAGGTGGAGGACTACGGGGTCAGGTGTCCTTTCCGTCATCCGCTGGTACGTTTTCTTGCATATGGCGTGGGAGATTCCAACCGGGTTCCAATAATGATTAAGGGAATGGAATGTGCCAGCCCTGTTGCTTGACTCGATGGACACCCGCCATGCCCCAAATGTCAAAGCATTCTTTCAGCAGCAGCAGTTCTGAGGCACACAAAAGGTGGTGGTGGCAATAGCTGTGTGAGGCAGACACAGAGGTGATGGTGAAAAAGCTGTAATGTGGCAAAAACAGTGAAAAAAAGTCATGTGAAACAATGCGGCAGTAATAGTGTAAGGCAGACGAAAAGTGGTGAAAAAAAGTAATGTGAAAAGAATGAAAACAATCTGAAACAACGTGGCAGTAATTGTAAGGCAGACAAAAGGTGGTGGAAAAAGCTGTAATGTGAAAACAAACAAAAACAATCAGAAACATTGCGGCAATAGTTGTGAGACACACAACATTTGGTGGAAAAAAAAAGCTGTCATTTGAAAACAACGATAACAGTCAGAAATAGTGTGGCGATGGTAAAGGCAGACAAAAGGTGGTGGAAAAAGCTGTAATGTGGAAACAAATAAAAACAATCAGAAACATTGCAGCAATAGTTGTGAGGCATACAAAAGTTGGTGCAAAAAGCTGTAATTCGAAAACGATGAACACAATTAAATTCGAAAACAATGAAAACAATCAGAAATATTGTGGAAATAGCTGTAAGGCAGACAAAAAAGTGGTGAAAAAGCTGTACTTAGAAAACAATGTAAACGATCTGAAACATGGCGGTAGTAACTGTAAGGCAGACCAAGATGTGGTGGAAAACCCTGTAAAGTGAAATCAATCGGAAACATGGCGGCAGTAGTTTTAAGGCAGACAAAAGGTGATGGAAAAAGCTGTAATGTGAAAACAATCAGACAAATGGCAGCAATAGCTGTAAGGCAGACAAAAGGCGGTGGAAAAAGCTGTAATGTGAAATGTGAAAACAATGAAAACAATCAAGAAACATTGTGGCAGTAATTGTAAGGCAGACACACGTTGGTGACGAACAAAAAGCTGTAATGTTAAACAAAATGACACAGTTTACATTTTAGCCAGCAATGATTTAAATGTTAGTAGATGAACAACTCATCAATTTTTTTTAATGCATGTGAAGATATGTGTGTTTGTTATAATTTTTGTAAGTCTTAGTCGCTAGTTATGCTTAGTAGTCGCTAGTCATGCTTAGTTAGTCCCTTAGTGGGGCAAGGGCCGGCCGGATGAAAAAAAGCATGTGTTTGCTTATCTGTTACCCTTGGAAATAAAGATTATCATCATCATCATCATCATCTCTCTCTCTCCCACTCTCTCTCTGTATGCATGTTTGTGTGCTTGTCCGTATGTGTGTGGTGTGCGCGCGCGCGCGCGCGCGCGCGCGCGTGTGTGTGTGTGTGGTGTGTGTGTGTGGGCGCACGAATGTGTGTGTGTGTGTGTGCGTGCGTGCGTGCGTGCGTGCGTGCGTGCGTGCGTGCGTGCGTGCGTGCGTGCGTGTGTGCGTGTATTATACATGTGTGTGTGTGCTTATTTCAGTGCATCATAGTTATAGCTGACCATTGCAAACTGGGTTACACATGGACAACAGATCACTCTCAGGACAAAGTATTATATATGGTATGCTGGATGAACGTGTCATTCTTAGGACAAAGTATTATACATGGTATGCTGGATGAACGTGTCATTCTTAGGACAAAGTATTATACATGGTATGCTGGATGAACGTGTCATTCTTAGGACAAAGTATTATACATGGAATACTGAACCCACACGCCAATTCAGGACGCTGCCATACATGGTTGGCTGGCCCAACGTCAACCTTTGTACTGGCATGGTTTTCAAGTACACCAGTGGTGAAGTGTTCCTGGTAGCGTGTTTAAACATGAGGGAAATAGAAGGAGCCTTTGATGAACTCTAGTTGAAGTATGAAAAACCTCTCTCCAGGGTCACCCTGTACGAGTATTGTATGGTTTGCATTGGGGGTACAGTTGCTGCATGCTGTTTATAAGCTTGTGCCTGATGTTAAAGTTCTTCACTGTGGCTCATAGAGCCTCCTGCCATAACCTGTTGAATGCCTTCATGTCGTCTAGGACGACATGACAGAATTCTTCTCCTGCGGGAGACGTTTCTCATAAAGAGTATGTAGGTTAAAAATCTGTTCGGTTATACTTCTGCATTTGTAGCGTCCAGCCTGTTTTTTTCAGCCATAATGGTATCTTCTTGTGCTTCTAGTCTTTTCGGAATGATGTTGAGCATTACTTTGCTGGCTGGCTGACCAAGCTTGTAGAGCGGTAGTTCTGGCTGTGTAGAGGTTTACGTTCATGGGAAGAGAGTAATGATTAGTGATTGAGTCCATGGTGAAGGCCACACCCAGAGCGCCAGATTGTCTGGTAGATCGCAGTCAGGATTACAATTACAGCATTTCTGCCGTGTTTCAAGCGTTCTGCAGGGATTCTGTGGTTGCCGGCAGCCTTCCAGCATGTCAGCAGTTTAACTGCAGCCATGGCTTCTTCACAGGGTACAGGAAAGTCATCCTCATTTGATTAATCCTGTGTTGTCAATACTTTTGTATCTTCTGTGCTCGTCTGTAGAGTTCGGAGTATCAGTACCTTTTTATGATGTCTCTGTTCTGTGTGAGATACTTGTCAGTTTTGTCCTGAGTGGGGCTGGCTTTACTTTGCTTTTGTTTGGTCAGGTCCTTTAACATTATAAAAGCTTTCTTTGTGTCGTTATAGTTTATGGGGTTTTTTTCTTAGTGTCCTCACATTGTTGTCTGATCTAGCTTCCCATTGCGTTCTTCGTTTTTTCACCGATTCTCTTATTTACAGCACTGTGTTACTCCCCATCAGTTCTCCTGCCCTGTTTTCATTTCTTCACTGATTCTCTTATTTACAACACTGTATTTCTCCCCATCAGTCTCCTTGCGCTATTTTCAGGTACGTCCAGTGTCATACATCTCCAAGATGCTGTCTTTTATCGCAAAAGGAACACAAAGGAAATACTGGAAGAGAATGCTGGGTCTGCATGGCTGATGAAGATAGTATCTGGAAGCAATTACATTTATATTCTCTCGCTGCGAGTCGTTTGAATGTTATAACTGCCTTAGTGTCTGGAAACAAGTACATTTATATGATTTCACTGAGAGTTGTCTGAAATGTTCTAACTGACTTAGTATCTGTAGGTGACCTGGAAATTGTTTGAATTGCAGTGGATGTCTAATGTATGTGAGTGAACTGAAAGTTGTGTAAAACTCTCGTGGTCGTCTGGCTGTCTGTGAAGTCACTGACAGTTGTTGGAATTGTCACGGCTAGTTACGTGTCTGTGAGAGTACTGAAAGTTGTCTGAATTGCTATGGTTGTCTGCTGGTGTGAGAGTACTGAAAGTTGTCTGAATTGCTATGGTTGTCTGCTGGTCTGTGAGAGTACTGAAAGTTGTCTGAATTGCTATGGTTGTCTGCTGCTCTGTGAGAGTACTGAAAGTTGTCTGAATTGCTATGGTTGTCTGCTGCTCTGTGAGAGTACTGAAAGTTGTCTGAATTGCTATGGTTGTCTCTGCTGGTCTGTGAGAGTACTGAAAGTTGTCTGAATTGCTATGGTTGTCTGCTGGTCTGTGAGAGTACTGAAAGTTGTCTGAATGCTATGGTTGTCTGCTGGTCTGTGAGTGAACTGGAAGTTGTTCGGCTGTCTTTTGGTTTTTGTCCTCAGCTTACAGCACCAGTACTCCCATCTCAAACCTTTCCTCTTTCTCACTATGCATTGTCCAAGACTGGAAAAACAGTTCGGGCACAGAAAATGAAGAAATCAGGTGCCAGTTAGGCATCACAAAAACACAAGAACAACAACAACAACAACAACAACAAACAAACAAACAAACAAACAACAAAACAATTGCCAAAATACATTTTGTATAGCTACGGAGTAACATAGGACTGTTGATATACGATTTACATCTCCGAAACAAGAAAGTCAACAAACGCCATGAAAAAATTCCCCTTTGAAGGATTGCGTTCTGCTTTTACTTAGACTTTCAAACATTTCCTTAAGAGAGGATATGACCAACGTTTTTCGTGTATTTCTTTTTCCTAGCCGCAAAACATATGGTATCGTTCAATGCAAAACAACAGCAACAACAACAACAACAACAACACAAAACAACAACAAAGACAACAAGCACAGGACTTACTTAGTTTATTTAAATAAGCAGGTAACCTGTTTATTTAAATCAGGATGGGGGGGAGGGGGGGGGGGGGGGGGGGGGGGGGGGGGGGGGTAGTGGAATCAGGAGGAGTTTGGGGTTCACCCAGCGAAACAAGACAATGGCGCATCACTGCAGTCTCCATGTGGGTTAATGGATTCCGGACAGCTGTGTGGCCTTCTGCCTTCACGGCATTGGCGTAGTCTCTGCCACAGCCCAGAATGACCAGTGGCACCTGGCTCATAGCGAAGAGCCACCGAGATCTGAACCTCAGGAGTGAGCGATCCCTGGTGCGCTCAAAGCGACAGCCGTTCCACTTGTCCTTACACCTTCTGTAATGCAGGAAGTTCAGGCTGTCTGTGGGTATGCGGCGTCTGGGAATAAAAAAAAAAGAAAAGAAAACAAACTAAGAACAACAACAACAAAAAAAAAACACCACTCACACTGAATTCTTTTACAATTCTGAATTAGTGTCATATAAACCTTATGAGCTTATCTCTAAGGTGATCAAGTGTCACAATCTGTTCATGACGTTTTGAAGGATATAGTAAATAAATAAAGAAAGAAATGATTTAAAAGTGAATAGATGAATAAATAAGTAAATGATAAGTAAATGGATGGGTAAATAGGTAGATGAAAAAAAAAAGAGTAACTAGCTAACTAACTCCCTACCTAATTAAGCAACTAACTAACTAACTAACTAACTAACTAACTAACTAACTAACTAAACTAACTAACTAACTGACTGACTGACTGACTGACTGACTGACTAACTAACTAACTAGCTAGCTAACTGACTAACTAACTAACCTGCTAAACAAATAAAAGTTCACGAAGATAAGATGCATCCAAGAAAACTCAGACGAGCGTTCATGGGTGATGTACTTGCTCAATTAATTCAGAATTCCAAGGAATTTGTGAAAGCGACCACTGAGACCAGGACACATTTGCTGGGGAGGGGGGGGGGGGGGGACTAACCCTTTCCAAGAGTCCGCTACTGGTTGGTAAAATCTGGGTCATGGTGAAGCATACACTTAGGGGATCATGCATACAGTAATGCACCGAGTCGGTGGATGGAAATCCACTCAGGAGAGGGAGAGAGAGCATTCACACGTTAGATAATGGACCCAGTTGGTGATGAATTATGATGATGCTTGATCCCTTTGGCACAACTCAGTGATTACTACATCCAATGGGCGCAATATGGAATAAGCGGGTGGGTAGTGAATCCGGCGGGTAATGCACTCAAAGAAGTGGGTAAAAAGCGTCCAGCTGATGTGCATTCGATGGGTGGATAGTGCACTTAGTCGCCTCAGGGAATCAGGCATTACGTGTGTGATGCACACAGTGGACAACACATGCAGTATTCAGTGCACTCAATGGGTAATGCACTCGGTATGTAATTCACATCGAGTGTAATGCGCACAATGTTTATTTTGCTCTATGGGCAAGGCTCTAGGTTATAAGGCACACACTGTATAATGCAAACCCTGTATAATGCAGGAAACTTTGATGCACTCAGTGGATTATGCACTCAGTCAGTGTAAAAATATTCAGTAGATAATGTACTCAGGGGACAGTGCGCTCAATGGATAATGCACTCGATGAATATTGCAATCAGTCGATAGCTCATTCGGAAGATGATGTACTCAGTGGATAAGCACTCAGCATAATGCGCTCAGTGCACTGTCCACGTCATGCAACAATGCGCACGGTCCATAATACTTGCAATTGATTATGCTCTCAGTGTGTAATGCACTCAGTAGATAATGATTTCAATGAAAAATGCACACATTGGATAATGCACTCAAAGGATGACGCGCTCAATGTGTTTTTACATTTAGAGGATGAAACAGTCAGTGTGTAATGCATTGAACATACGAGTACACCTGAAGTGTTGATCTGGAAATTTGAGTAACACTCTCAAAGATGCATTCATTTAAGGAATGAAATTCGACTGAGTGGTCCCAGTCTTTCTTACTGAGCCCGTGTTAGACTCAAATCTGGGTGGGAGCCGGTCGGGGCAGAAGAAAATCCAACATGGCTCTGATGGGAATCGAACCCACGACCTCCCAGACGGGAATCCGCTAATATCTTCGTCATGGTGGCTGATGAAACGATCTGACATGAATTGTGTAATGTCATGATATGCCTGGTCTTCACACATGATCGACGCAACAGCTGTTTTTCGTTCATTTTAAAGACTTCCACCAGAAGTTACACAAGGATACCACTTGCAATATATCATTTTGTTT
>JADBJO010003858.1:130000-137500 GCA_016801955.1 Conus betulinus | reverse complement strand
AACAGGCGTTGACCTGTATCGGTGCGCACTCTGAGAATGGAACAGATGATTTAGATGAAGAAGAGGCGGACTGTGCCCACTGATAAAGGCAGAGGCCTAACACATACAGAAGTATGTGAATTGTAGTTGAATGACCGGTACTCAAGCCCTGGGCCGACTCCCCGTGCGGTGGAGGAAAGAAGAGACTGGAGATCGGGCACTAAGGTGGATGGCCGGGGGCTGCGCGCGTTCCCGGGCCAAGTTCCGATCCGCGGGAAGATCCAGGTTGGGCAAAAGTTTGTCGCCGACCAGTAGTTGTGATATGTAATGGGCAGTATGGATCCCCGCACAGAGGAAGCCAGTTCCGGACACCACAGAGAGAGTGTGCGGTCACTTGCAGTGAGTAAACTGCAAAATCAGTATCGTGCGCAGAAGAAGTGTGCTTGATTGGTTGCACCAGCTGAAAGAATTACAGATTATGAAAATATATAAGCTTTGATTGATGCCAGAGTAACCCCCCCCCCCCCCCCCATGGGATTTTAAAAGATTAAGGAGGGGATGAATCAAAATTGACCTTTGTTTGCGCCTTATGTGTATGGAGTGGATGCAGTTGTGTGTGGAGGAAAGACGTCATGTTCGTGTGTGTATGTGCGTGTGCATGCATGGATATCCAACGTCTGACATCCACATAACACCACACCGCATCACATCATCCCATATAACACCACACCGCATCACATTATATCACATCACCCCACATAACACCACACCGCATCACATCACATCACACACACATCACATCACACGCCACATTCACCTGCATGACCTCCTCCAGGGTGTTAAAGGGAGCCATGGGAATGAGAAGTTCGTCGAGATCGAGGAAAGTGATGAACTGATGCCGATGCAGCCGTTGCAGACAATCGTTGCAGGCCACGGTTCCATCCATCCAGGCCTGTTCTTCCCACCGTGGGCGCTGGAAGCCGCGTGGGGGGTGACCTGGAAATGGCTACGATGGTGGTTGGAACGTTACTGCAGACATGGAATATGGCTATTTCTATGGCAGGATTGAAAAAAAAGGTTATATGCGCCAAAATAATATCTTCAATATAAACCTCAGAGCTCTTGATAAACGGAAAAGGAAGGAAGAATGAAGTCAATGCTGTAAAGGTTATGTAACTTTGCGTGCCCAATCCACTCGTAAAGGCATTCACATACATTAACTTGACCAATCGCTCACCGACTCTGGAGGTTTTCCTGTCAGTCGCCAAGTTTCATGGAAGGGGGGCGGGGGGGGGGGGGGGGGGGGTAGAAGGAAGGCCCATTCGTGTATATCCAATAATGATCAAAGAAGTTGCAAACGATCCTGAGTCTTTTAAGTAACAAAAAATGGATCTATGTAAATTTTCCATAAAAATAACTCCAAATAGTCGTCAGCTGCTGATGGACTTCAGATTGGATTATCGCTTACAGAAGTACAAGAGATGATACTGTACTGATATCTACGAGTTAATGAATTACTTTGAATGAAAGGTGACGCATTTGCTTTAGGACTTGATGTTGCATGCTATAAATATGCAAGACGTTAATTCACTGGATAAGAATGTTTTTTGTTTCCCCTGAACATGATTAGTCCAAGGTGATCGTCAATACATTGACTTGACTGGCTGCCATGGCGAAGTGGTTGACGTTGCGGACTTCTGGCTGGGAAGTCGTGGGGTCGATTCCCGTCAGAGCCATGAGACATTTTTTCTGCCCCGACTGGCTTCTAACCGAGTTGAGTTTGCTTCGGGCTCAACTGGGAAGAATGGGACCAACAGTTTCATCCACTTGATGGATGCGTGTCTGAAAGTGTTGCTCAAATTTTCTGACCAAAGCTGCAGGTGCCTGTGTTTTCTTGGGCCTGGTTGACGCCGGGATACATTATGAAAGTGAGTGTAGAGTACAGCCCTGTCATGTAGTCTCAGACTGGAATAGAAATCAGTAGCATCAACCTCATCACCCTCATCCTCATCGATCAGCATAGAAAAGTCTCCCATGGTGACCTCAGTTCTGATGTCCCCTTCACGTCTTTGACCTCGTTTCGATTCCGTCGGGGCACTGGTATCGGCAAGTCCATGGGGGCTGTCATTGAACGGACGTGGTGGCGCCCTCTGGAGGGAGAGCTCATTCACGCCGGCTCCACCACTAAGCAGTTATTGTCGTCAATAGGAGCTTAGTGCGTGGTGTCCTATATATGTTGGATCAAAACAGGCACCACTGAACACTACCGAAGTGACTCGGCGGCATCGCAGTGTTCCCTCCGTGGGTTATCTCTTGACGGCTTGACATTGGCTGTTCCCTGTGGATTGCCGGCGGCGGGACTGCGGCAACACAGGCTGGGGTGTGGCTGTGGACGAGGGCTGGTACTGGACGGTGTGAGTACAATGCCACTGAGGTGGTACAGAACATGGGATAGAAAAAAAAAAAAAAGAAAAAAAAAACTGACTTAGAATGTTTCATAGAGAAAGGGCATACGGACAGGAGGACCCTGAACTATTTTCTTTTTCTTTTTCTGTGTGCAAAATGCAGGTTACAAGCTTAAGGTAAATAGACTGGTAAAGCAAGACTGGTTCGCTCGTTCTTCCGTCGTGTCGACGAGAACCATTTGGCGTTGAGGAGGGGTGAACTATGCAGGTGGTTGATCAAGCCGATCCGTGCACGGAATGTGCGGTGACAGCATGGAAGGGAATGCAGGAGAGCTCCCTTGCTTACTGGCGCGGGCTTTCTTGCTTGTCTCTTGTTGCGCTGCAGCTGTCCTCCTTTCTTCACGTGGATTGGCACCTCTGTGGATAGAGTAGCGCCATCTAGCTCGATCCATCGCAGTTCCAAAACTAAAGCTGCTTGGACTTGCGATAGATTATGTATTCAGAGAGAAACATTATCAGTGTGCCGATTAAACCTAACTCGATATCATAACACTCTCAACACATTTCTTGAATGTATATTCAACCTAAGTGGACAATGGATCAGAAGAGAGAGAGAGAGAGAGAGAGAGAGAGAGAGAGAGAGAGAGAGAGAGCGAGAGAGAGAGAGTGTGTGTGTGTGTGTGTGTGTGTGTGTGTGTGTGTGTGTGTGTGTGTGTGTGTGTGTGATACTCACCTTCCAAGACAGCAGGGGTCACGCATACCAAGACGGCAAACCCACTGCTCTCGTAATACCTGAATATTGCCATGGTCTTCTCGCTGATTATGTGATAGTACACATGCACTACCGAGACACCTACTATCTTGGCGAACTCGAACCATTCCACAAGGTTCTGGGGAGGTAACTCTCCATACACTATTTTCAAACAGACGCGAAAGTACTGCGGTTACCTTGAGTGGTGGATATTTCACGACTTGTTTTTCTTGGTTTGACTATTTCATGAGCGATGTAAGTCACATCAGTTTGGCAACTGCTCTCGGAGAAAGCTACGTACCGGAAATTAGTTTCATTGAAAGTGGTGTCGGGTTGTGTTGTGAAACCTCAAACGTGCATCTAGTGTGCAACTGAACAGGGCGTAACGCATGGCGACACTGGGTAAGCGTTCATCGATGAACATTCTTTGAGCTGGAACCTCCACAAAACTGCCGAGGGAAGCAGAGTTGGTGAAGCAGCAGACAAAACTGTGTTTGTCTCTACGTCGGTCGACCCAGGCGGTCAGCACCACGTTGAAGGCGTCAGGCACAGGGTAGTCTTCTCTTTGAATGGCACTCTTAATATGCACTTCAGTATGCCTGCCAACTTTGATGTTTTTTGTCCCTGACCGGCCAGGCGTGGCAGCGTTTCTCCCTGAAACAAACAGGAGTCGTCCACAGCCATCGGTACAAGACTTTGATTCATGAGTGAAAGATTGTTATAGAAGTGTCTGTCATCGGGATTTGAACTGGTCAAGAGCTACTTCCTGACTGCCGCACATTATGGATAGCGTTTCAGCAGCGTTTCGTGATCAAGGGTGTCAAAGGCAGCTGTTCAGACTGAAAAAACTGAAACAGATACAAGTCTCTTGCCCCCATTTGTGAGGAGTGTGCCAGTGACAGACAGGTTGAGTGCCTCTGTACTGTGATCTGCTACATCTGCTACATCTGCTACATCAGCTGACTGGTGGGTTTCAAGCAGATCATTATCAGGCAGGGGTCTCTGTAGTTGTTTGAGGAACTTTTTCTAAAGGACCTTGGGAATTAAAAAAAAAAAGATTAGACATGGGTCATTTTGTTTTTTTCTTAAGATTGTTTGAATCCAGGTTGGCCTTTTTCAGACGAGGAGTGACAGAAGCTAGATTACAGGAGTCATAAACAACACTGATGACAGCCAGGTATTGATCACAGATGTGATTAGCAGTACAAGGTCATTGGTACTCTGCCCTAGCAAACTGGTAGTGAATGGATCAAGTGGTAGAGTTCATAACAGTTAAACGTGCAATCTCTTGAGAAAAAAGTTGAAGATATGTCGATCATAAACCGTTAAATCACTGGCTTTAGCATGGACTTTGAAAATATCTGATTCGTCACGTATTATCTTAATTGTGTTTAAAAAGAAGTCACAACAAGCGTAAGGCAAATCACAGGACGGAACATTTGTTAGAAGAACAAGGCTTTTTGATAGGCCCATGAGTCTGTCTGATATGGCGTACACTTGCTTCCTTAGGGATCAAAGCATCAAAATCAGCCTTCTGAGCATCAACCTGTAGTTTGGTTAGGATACTGCGTTCCTTCACATGAATGCCCCCCCCCCCCCCCCCCCCACACACACACACACACACACACACACACACGACGCTCGGCTTGACGCTCTTTGTGTTTTTGTTTGCTTGTTTGTTTGTTTGTTCTTTGTTTGTTTGTTTTTTTTAGCAGCACCCCAGCCATCGCTGGAGTAGTGGATCCATCAGGGAAACGCCCATGACGAGAGGGGTGTGCTTGTCCAGATTGTCCCTCAGGCCTTTGTTGTAGACGTCTGTGGCTGAGGATGAAGGCACCGTGGACACACTGCTTCATATCGGAGAAGACACGTCAGCCGTGAAGTTTTGAAGATTTATTTTCTTCTTCAGGTCCTGGGCGCAATACAGACCGTAATAATGTGGCGTTTAGTAAAAGGGAAACAACACACAAAGCAAAGCCAAGTCTGTGTGCCTTGGATAGCCAAAGGGTCAAAGTCCTGGCGAATACCAAATCAGTCCAAACCATGGCCTCCACGATGTGTTGCCTAATCAACAAGTCGTTTGAGTCTGTTTTCATGACTTAAGGTCATCAGACAGATCACACCGAGGTAATGGGTCTGATCATAGTGGAAACTGAAGTCATGTATGCACGCACGCGCGCGCGCGCGCGTGTGTATGTGTGTGTGTGTGTGTGTGTGTGTGTGTGTGTGTGTGTGTGTGTGTGTGTGAATGTGCGTCTGTCTGTCTCTCTGTGTCTGTATGCCTGTGTCTGTGTCCGTCTTAGTCTGTGTCTTTATCTGGGTGTCTGATTGTGCGTGCGTTCGTGAATGAGTAAGTACGTGAGTGTGTGTGTGTGTGTGTGTGTGTGTGTGTGTGTGTGTGTGTGTGTGTGTGTGTGTGTGTGTGTGTGTGTGTGTGTGTGTGTGTGTGTGTGTGTGTGTGTGTGTGTGTGTATGCGCGTGCGTGCGTGCGTGCATGCCAGCGTGTGTGTGAGTGTATGAGTGTGTGCGTGTGTGTTTGAGAGAGAGAGAGAGAGAGAGAGAGAGAGAGAGAGAGAGAGAGAGAGAGAGAGAGAAAGAGTGAGAGAGCATGCGCGTGTGTGCGTGCGTGCGTGTGTGTGTGTGTGTGTGTGTGTGTGTGTGTGTGTGTGTGTGTGTGCGTGTGCGCACACGTGTGTGCGCGCGCGCGCGCGCGCGCGTGCGTGTGTGTGTGTGTGTGTGTGTGTGTGTGTGTGTGTGTGTGTGTGTGTGTGTGTTTGCACTGAGCATGCATGCACGAAGGCAATTAACTACGCGCTGGTCCATATCAAACCAAATTACTCTATTGATCTCCACTGCCCGTTACTTTAAGAGCTCTCCCCCCCCACCAAGGTTTATCGATCAAATCCAATTAAGCCTTCCACCTGTTTCACCTCTTACCTGCGTCACTTTTGACTGCCATGGACCCGCCTCTGCGTTCACTGACAAGCAATCTAGCCTCTCTGTTCCAGCAGCCACTGCAGCATACACACCTGGTCTCTGGAAATAGTCCCTGGCAAGTAGTGCCAGACAAACCAAGAGGAGGACAACGAGGGACAGGAGTCGGATTTTTCGAAAGCCACAGCCCAGCGACACCCCCCACATGAGGCGAAGACGAAACATTGTGTCAGTGTTCTCCGGGTTGGGTCGTTCTTCTTTTCACTGTCAGTGACGTGAGACGAATGCGTGCTCTGCTTTGGCCCACGAGAGCCGTGTAATTACAGTTGGTGGGGAAAGGGAATGGAGGGAGTGGGGGGGGGGGGGGGGGGAGCTGACGGTGAGGAGAGGAGAGATGAGGAAAGAGTATGAAAAAGGACGGCAACGGGATCGTTTGAGAGAGAGAGAGAGAGAGAGAGAGAGAGAGAGAGAGAGAGAGAGAGAGAGAGAGTCATGCGTGTGCAAAAAGATGTTTTAATGTTGAGCATAGTTGGACAAAAGTCACACAAAACTGAAAGAGAGGAATTATGTTTATACCCTGATCGGAAACATGAACATTTCAACAATAACTTTCCATTGTTTTATTCTGAATCAAAAATGGAAATTTTAGTTCAGAAAATAGCTTAAATGCACAGAAGCACACAAGCCATGTGTAATGTACCACACATTTTCATGCACAATACCTGAGTAAATTTTCGACAACTGTATCTTCTTCCGACTTTGCAAACAACAGACATAAAATACACAAAATGATATTCCCTAGATAACAGTCAACATAAAAGACGACCTGTCAACACTTTATATACACTAACTATTTAAATGTAATGGAACTGGTTTTGTTTGTGAGCATAACACACACACACACACACACACACACACACACACACACACACACACACACACATACATATATATATATATATATATATATATATATATATATATATATATATATATATATATATATATATATATATATATATATATATATATCCTTGTATGTTAAAACACACACTGGGTATTGTCCTTATCTAACATAACCATTTCCACATGGCGTTACTGTTAGTGAAGACAGCAACAGTGACTGCAGCGGTTATCCCACACCGAGTTTACTGTTACACAAGACAGCAACAGTGACGGCAAGGGTTATCCTGTGCGTAGTGTTACTGTTAATCAAGACAGCAACAGTGACGGCAAGTATTATCCTGTGCGTAGTGTTACTGTTAATCAAGACAGCAACAGTGACGGCAAGTATTATCCTGTGCGTAGTGTTACCGTTACACCAGACAGCAACAGTGACGGCAAGGGTTATCCTGTGCGTAGTGTTACTGTTCATCAAGACAGCAACAGTGACGGCAAGGTTATCCTGTGCGTAGTGTTACCGTTACACAA
>JADBJO010003858.1:120000-127500 GCA_016801955.1 Conus betulinus | reverse complement strand
TTGGTCAAGACCTAGCTCAGCTTGAAAAGAAATTATAAGATGATCCAGATTATATATCCCACAGGTTATATACTTTTACAGAAGAACGAAGGCAACAGAAACAAACGCGATAGCTGTGCAAACGAAGCTGATTTCATTGGAAGTTTCCTTTCTGTTGCCCTCTTCTAATCAAACTGTGGACAGAGATGAAACGTTCGATTGATATGATGCTAGCTAAAAAAAGACTTTCTGTGAACAACGTTTCGTTCGGCGTCCAAGTACACCGAATGAATATATTGTACCCGTTTAAAAATAAAGTATTATATAAGTAATTGCTGAAAATGTCGATTAATATTGTTCGGATGAACAGAAAATTAACAGCGCAAACAAGTTTGGATTAGCATTTAATTTAGAAAACGACACTTTACCATCGCATAATATACAAGATTAATCATTCTACCGCGGCGTTGATATTCTAAGGTCCCTTACTTCTGTTACGAAACGAAACACTTTAGCTGATAGTCGAGAGAATAATGGAACTGACTACGTACACAGTGGTCTTTCTTCGCATAATCAATTCGAGACTTTTTATTCATCGTATTACATGGGAATTCTTGAATTAATGCGGTGAGACAGACTGACTGGTTGGTGTGTGTGCTCATTACTCGCTCGTTCATAATAAACTCCCGCACCTGAAACGTTTATTGATTTCATAAGCAAAACAAAAAAGCACGCCAAAATGTTGTGATTTTCACGTTAACAATGGAATTGCAATTTGTTATTGTACATTTCGTTGTTTTGTTTAATGGATTTTATAAATACGAAGCATTAAATTTAGTGTTTTGTTAGTGTGTGTGTGGTATTATCTCATCTATAACCTTATTGCTTTGATGTTTGGGCGAATGAACAAATGACCGAAATTTAAGCTTGATAAGAAATGCAAACTTTCAGTCGTTTTTAAGTTTGTCTACGCCGAGCATCTGACTGCACGGTACAATCGTTTTTCTGCTGGTGTCGATTTTGATAATAATGCGCTTCATAAAATAAAGTAAATCACAACAGCATAAGTAGTTAAAAGAGTAATGTCCTTGTGCAAAAACGTTTCAGGGAATTATGTTATGTATTTAAGTTAAACAGATATCTGAAGAATGACCAATTAAAAAATCAATAGTTTAGTTTGAAGTTTTCCAAACTACCGTGTAGTATTTCAACACGTAACAAGTTGTTTCCCTTGCAAAGGGAACATGTTTTCACGTTTAGCTTTTTCCCATGACTGGGATGAAAAAACAACAACAAAAAAAAACATACGCGCGGGCGCGCGCGCGCACACACACACACACACACACACAC
The DNA here is from genome assembly GCA_016801955.1 of Conus betulinus. NCBI lineage: Eukaryota > Metazoa > Mollusca > Gastropoda > Neogastropoda > Conidae > Conus > Conus betulinus. The sequence continues at coordinate 126,171 of JADBJO010003858.1, read as the reverse complement.
AGCCACAATCACGCACACGGATGCACAGTGCGCGCGCGCGGACACACACACACACACACACACACACACACACAAACACACCACACACTACTTTATGTCAAGATGTGAAACCTCTAGCTAAGACACTTTTCATTGTTTGAGCCACACATTTGCACAGGGACAGAAATGTGTGAAATCACATTATCATTCTACGGAGAAATACGTTTGTTCTATGATTTGATATAAATTGAAACGTTTGTCACCCCCACCCCCCCGCTCTCTCTCTCTCTCTCTCGTTTTTCAAATTTGTTTTAATGATTTGAGAATAGAGGGGGTACAGTGTGGTTCTTTCACATGGATGCTTTGTTGTTGTTGTTTGTTTTTCCTAATTTGTTATTTTAAGATGGAGTTATTTATTATACAAGATGGCTCTGTAACGTGAAATTATTTCCTAATAATATAAAGAGTGATCGTTGTGGAATTGCCTTAGTAATCGTTGTGGTTCTTTTCCCAGGCTAGTCTCTACAAACAAAAGTCATTGCATTTAGCTGGCACTATGATCGAGTTTCTGTGTTGAACAATCAAAGTTGAAAGTTAGCTTTATGAAGGCCTACATACTAGTGATCCTGTTTTGGATTGTTGTTTGTACTTGGCCTGCAATGGACCGGTGACTATACAGGCGTGTGCACTACGAGTAGTAGAGTTGATTGTTCTGTGTGCCACGTGCAGCCAGAAGAGTTGATGTCCCGATGAAAGGTTGAGTGTGGGTACACAACTAGAAGCAGCGAAGTAGACATTCAAGTTGGATACGTCTGTAAAAGCATATATTGCGAGAATGTAATAGCAGAGATAGGCCACATTTTTCACTAGTAATATATAGATGACAAATTCATGATTATAACACAGAGAGAAACTGACTACAATTGCACGTAACTCATAATTTGTTGCTGCTGACGAAGCTATTTTCAAATTAAAAAACATGTGTTCTTGTTTGCTTTACTAACCCAACCTTGTTTGCTTTACTAACCCAACCAGACGGCTCGAGTCTCCAAATAGTATCATTACCATTATAGCCACTTTTGTAAGTCTCGACGACCAGTATTACGATACGGTAGAAATGGTTTTCTTTCTTGGTTTCCACATTGATAATAGTAATGTGTTTGGTAGAATAAAGAAAGATACAACACAAAAGAGTAGTCAGAAAGCGACGCCTTAGTGCGAAAAACGTTTCAAGGAATTATATCATGTATTTAAGTTTAATAAGTCCTGAAGAATAACAAAATAAACAAACAAACAACAGAAAAACGTTTGAAGCTTTCTAAACTACTTTGGAGTATTCAGGATGAAACAAGTTATTTCCCTTGCAAAGTATAGCAAAGGGCTTACACGATTATCTGTTTCCAGGACGGGGGAAAAAGAAAAATACACACACACACGCACGCACGCACACACACACACACACACACACACACACACACACACACACACACACACACACACACTCCAATCAGATATAGTAAAACGAATTTGTTTCTGACAACATGTCACACATAGATATTTATAAATCGTGCTTCGGCGTACACAGAACAATGGGATGACATAGCTTCCCTTCACATGATCTTTCATATGATCATGATAATACGCCTGACAATTACCATCATCATTATAAGCAACGGCAATATTATTCTGTTTGTCTGTCTGTCTGTCTGTCTGTCTGTCTGTCTGTCTGTCTGTCTATCTCTCTCTCTCTCTCTCTCTCTCTCTCTCTCTCTCTCTGTGTGTGTGTGTGTGTGTGTGTGTGTGTGTGTGTGTGTGTGTGTGTGTGTGTGCGAGTCTGTGAGTGTGTGTGTGTGTGTGTGTGTGTGTGTGTGTGTGTGTGTGTGTGTGTGTGTGGTGATTTCCTAAATCTATAATGGAAACTAAGTTTATTTTTTGCCCAGTCTGATTCTCCTCTGTAAAGAATTCCATCAGATCTGAACACTCCAGTGCACAGGTCGGCTGATCACGGAAACGCTAGTGCACAGATTACACCTCCTTCCTCATGGCCAAAACTCGACTTGCGCGCAGAAGAGTTCTCACGATGGCGGAACCGGCACTGGAGAGAACTTATATTGTGTCTGAGAGTTGAGTTTTACCGTCTTTTCATTCATAAGCCCATCGAGGTACATGCCAACTGGTTCCAAGCAGACAGGTAAAAAAAAACTGAAAGGAATGGAAACATTTGGGGAATCATCTAGCGCAAAGATAGAGTCATGGGTTAGTGAAAATGAATGTGGCGTTAGCTAGGCGCGGCAGTGGATTGCTGTTTGGGGGGGGGGGGGGGGTAATGTAATCGAAGATTGCGAATGTCGGTGGACATTAGAACAGAAAAGACACGACATGATTGCATTGGGGGCTGTCTCAAAACTTAAGCGCGGTAGGTCTTAAAGTCTAGGGGTGAGCATTGAATTTGTTGTAATGAGGGCTGATGATCAGAGAGATGTTTCATGTAGCTTTGGATGTAATTGAAAAATATATAGCGTTCGTTCGGAGGCCTAATTCATTACTGTAGACATAGACCGAAGAAAACTGATTTTACAAATTCATAAGAAAGAAAAGCTATGGTGGAACACTAAAACTGAACGCACCAGGGCATGTTTAAGGAGTGGGGTATTTATAGACTGACGCAGTGAGATTGTTTTGCGCTAGATCACTACGTAATCCCACGTACGTGATTTGATGTACACCTTAAGTATGAGGGAACATTAAATTTCAAATTGATAAGAAGAAAAATACAAATGAAGTTTTAATGAAGGTACAGAGCCGAAGGAATAATGGAAAGGCACCATTTCAAAATTGTACGTATGGCTGTTTTTCATTTCGTAATTAATTCGATGCTGAACGTTTGTTATACCTTACGTTTTTTTTTTTTTTGTAACAGAATATCAAAACCCGTTGACTGGTGACATCGCTTGACTTTATGTGGGCTTCTTACTCGCTCATTCTTAACATCTACACACACATGTGGTAAGACGTACCAAGTTGGTACAAGTGTAAAGCCACTACACCTATTAAGCATATTTTCCTACCAATGTCAGTAACAAGAGCTAACGCGGGATTGTATAAAAAACATGCTATCTATAATTGATAACGTAACTAAAACAATATCGAACACCTTAATCTTGCATGTTGATAAACAGCGCATGAAATTCTGCGATCGTTACATAGATGTCATAAGCTGACATGTCTCAATTCGTCATGTTAACCCATCCCGTTAAGATAGATCTGCAAAAAGTGTAAACTGACGTTAGAAACAGCGATAATACCACTACTGGCATCAATACGCACCTGACTGCACGGCACAGAGGTTTTTTCTGCTGGTGTTGACTTTGATAACAATGTGATTCATAAAATAGAGTAAATCACAACAGCAGAATTCCATGAAAAGGTAGTCTTAGTGCAAAAAAGAAACGTTTCAAGGAATTATGTTATGTATTTAAATTAAAAAAGATACCCTGAAGAATGGCCAAACAAAACATCAATAGTTTAGTTTGAAGTTGTCCAGACTACCTTGTAGTATTTCAACATGTAGCAAATTGTCTCCCTTGTAAAGGACACGCGCGCGCGCGCGCGCACACACACACACACACACACACACACACACACACACACCTGTCTCAAGCCTGTGTCTATACACACATACGCACACACTTGCGCACTTGAATACGGTCGGACTCATTGACCAACGCACCAAATGTTGTGCATAGTTTCTTCTTCTTCTTCTTCTTCGACTCTTCTTCTTCTTCTTCTTCTTCTTTCTTTCTTCTTCTTCTTCTTCTTCTTCTTCTTCTCTTCTTCTTCAATACAGTTCTCATGTATCGACTTTGATCATCATGCTTGAAGACCAGAAGAGAGAGAGAGAGAGAGAGAGAGAGAGAGAGAGAGAGAGAGAGAGAGAGATTTTTACTTTCAATATGTCAGACTAACGGGAATTATAAAACTGGGTTGTGTGTCGGATTATCGAAACGAGTTGGAATTGTCGGAATCGTGGGGATGTCGGACTACCGCTACTTTTTCTTACAGTGTCGATTATCGAAACATCTGCCGGGCCCAGCCCCGTCGAGACGACGAAGACGACATCTAGTCATCCTGGGATCAGGGGCGAGTGCGAAGATGGCTGGTCAGGCCGATCTGCGCCCGGAAAGACCTGTCACAGTACGGACAGGGGATGGTGGCAGCAGCTGGAGATTTGTTGACACGGGTCTTCCTGATCATCCTGCACTGCTCAGCTGCAGCAGTTCGGTTGCTTTCACAGGTCCCTGCACCTTTGCGGACAGCTGATCGCCACCCATCTCTGTCCTGGGCAGTCTGCTCCCATGTTGTGTGGCTGATGTTGAAGGCCATCAGGGAGGATTTGAGGCTATCGTTGAAACGCTTCCTCTGGCCTCCATGAGAGCTTTCGCCCTGTTGTAGTGCACCAAACGTTAGTTTCTTTGGAAACCGATGGTCTGGCGACTGAACATGCCTGCTGTCATAGATCAGCAACTTCATATTCTTCACGTGCGCGCCCTGCGCGACTGGTGTGTTTTGAAATCGTTTTTTCTTCTGCTGCACTAGGTTTTGCGTTTCCAACCATTGTGTTTCACCACACAGTAGAGGAAAGATCTCTCGTTGCTTTTGCTTTGCAAAATTCTTCCAAAATGTCTGAAGAAAAGAAAACTATTCAAGCAGCCGGTAAGAAGGGAGATGAAATAATAGAGCTATAACTGGATCCTTCAGTTCTTGCTGAACTTGAGGCTGAATTACCTGAACTGTCAGAGCAGAACCCAGAAGAAGAGAAAGTGGACGTATGCATCACTCCTGACTGTGATTCACAAGATCCAGATTACAAGCCAGACGGGCAAGATGAGGAAGATGATGATGACATGGAAGATTTCCAAGAACCTTCTAGCCAATACCAACGTAAACGGAAGTGGAATGGTTGTGTCAGAAAGCCTTATGAGGACAAGGACTGGCAAACAAACATGCTGCAGATCAAGGAACTCAAGGCTACTGGGAAAGTTCCGCCAGAAGCAAGATAAGTTCCGATTCAAAGCTAAAAATTATTAACTGAAAGGAGACAAAGTGTTCATGTCTAAATTGACAAAATGGAAAGGAACTGTAAAGCAAGTTGAGGTTGTCATCGACAAGAAGGAGAAATATGAAATTGTGAAGTGTATCCGCAATGGGGCCGGGAAAATCTGTACAATCCTGTGCACTTGGTGGGCACCTGGGCATCAATCATCCTCAGAGAGCACCTAAGGGCCATATTTTTTTAGCCTCAGATGATGATTAATGCCAAGAAATTGTGTGTAGAGCTGTGCTAGCTGCCTCAAAACCAAGCATTCTTCACTCCAGAAAGGGAAGGTCACTCTCAAGCCTGTGTCTATTCCAAAGGCATTTGGGTGCAGATAGGGATTGACCTTATGGATCCCTTCCCAGCGTGCCATCATGGTCACAAGTATGTAATGACAGCTGTATGTTACTTCATAAGTGGCCAGAAATGTTTCATCTGCATGAAAAGTCTGCTGAGAAGGTTGGCAAGTGCTCTTCAAGCTGATGTGCAGATATGGGCCTGCAGCCGTTCATCTTTCTGATCAGGGACGGGAGATGGTGAATGAAGTATGCACAAGACTGAACCTCTTGACAAGTGTCAACCATGGCATCACAAGTGCCTACCACCCACAGGCCAGTGGGCTGGTTGAGAGGAAGAACGAAAGTATAGTCAAAAGTCTAAGATCATCTACTGAGCAAGAGCAGGACTGGTGTGATGTTTTGGACTCAGTTGCCTATTCCTACAGAGGGTCCAGGCATCTAGCCACTGGACAATCTCCTTTTGAGATGGTGTTTGGCAGACCAATGGCTCTTCCAGTCGATCTGTGCGACAACCCTTGTGAACATGAGAAACTTCCAGATTTTTACCTCAGAAGATGTTGCCCGCATAGGGGCTGAGCTACAAGTCAACTCGGATGAAGTAGAATCACCCACCAGCAGCAGTCAAGAAGGTCAACCCTCACAAGAGGAACTGGGGAGTTCCCTCAAGACCATTCGTGATGAGATGTGTGAAAATGTCCCCAAGCGCATCCAGAAGGAGCAAGAGAGTATCAAAAGTAATGTTACGACAAGAATCACCAAGGTGACATCCTCTTCAAACCTGGCACACAGGTCATGAGG
>JADBJO010003858.1:107500-115000 GCA_016801955.1 Conus betulinus | reverse complement strand
TGAGTTTCTTTGCCATCAGATGTGGTTGTATGGTGTTGAATGCTGATGAGAATCAAATAAAGAGAAATGCGTACAAAGGAGGCAGGTTTTTCGAGGTGTGAAAAAGCATGATGGAGAAGTGTGAGTGTGGCATCATCTGTTGATCTGTTCTGTTGGTATGCGAACTGAAACGGGTCTGGTACTGTGTAGTATCTTTTAAAACATAACTGAGGACAATTCTTTCAAGACATTTCATTGCAACAGATGTGAGGGCAACTGGTCGGTAATCATTTAAACAGCTTGGGTTGCGTTTTTTGGGAACAGGACATACAGTGGCATTTTTCCATAAAACAGGAATTATACATTCTCTAAGTGACCAGGTAAACAAACGACTGTAAACATAGGAGAGCTGAGAAGCACACACCTTCAACAATTTTCCACAGATATTATCAGGGCCCATTGCCTTTCTCACATTTTTAGTTTGAAAAACAACTGAACATCATTTTCCTCAATCACACAGAATCACTTCCATCAACATCGTTTTTTTAACATTGCTTTGGAGTTCTTCCTTCACTTCCTTTAATTCTTTACTAAAATCTTTATCATCAAATCTACAGTAAAAAATCGTTCAGCTTTTCTGCAAATTGCTTCTGTTCTTTTGCTGTTTTTTTGTTACTAATATTTTGGTTTGAACATTTACCTGAACCTGATAAAACCTTTATTCCTTTCCATGCATCTCGCATATTTCCATTCTGGAACATGTTTTCAACTTTCTCTTGTAAGCTCTCTTTTGATCTTCAATCTCCGTTTGCAGTTTCTTTTGTACAACCTTACGATCGCTTTTATTGCCTGATTGAAAAGCTCTTTTTTTTTTCTCATTTAGAGTTATTTTCAGAGATTTTAGAATCTTCTTTACGGGAAATAAGGTCACTGAAATATTTCTTTTTGGCGGCTCTTTTCATATTTTTGTTACCTTATTTCTTTGCTTTTTAAATTATCATCTTTACCATTTGTTTTCAATAGAATATCTCGTAAATTAATGGCCTTATCGATTTTTTCATTATTATACCACGGTGGCTTACCCCTTGGTTTGACACGTTTAGTTACCGATGGCACGTGGTTAAAGACAGAGATAAATATGTCATACCAAGCAGCCAGTGCTCCATCAGGGTCATTGTGCTGATACACCTCAGAAAAATTTGCGTTACACAAAATCGGACAAGAAATTGTTAGCATCGAAATTTCTATAGCTTCGAAAAGATACACATTTGTGAACATTTCTGGGAATGTTAACCCCCTTTTTGGACCATGTTAGACAAATTGGAAAGTGATCACTGAGACCGTATACAGGCACAGATGTTTCTATATATTAAATTGGTTTGTCGCGTATATGTGGTCAATTAGTGTTTCGGAGGATGGAGTTTTTCTTGTCGGCGTATTAATTAGCTGTGTCAAATTCTGTAATTCATAAACCCGTTTCCAATTATCATGTGGTTTAGTAGATCAATGTTAAAATCTCCTAAAATTATAATCTCAGACGAACGCATTGAGGCATCTTCCATCATATGTTCGAAACGATCGAACCATTCAATACGTTCGTTAGGATTTCTATATAAGCAGCCTAACAAAATCGGTTTGGTACCCTTCACATATATTTCTATCCATATGCATTCTATGTTATATTTATCCAAACTGTTGATCTGTTTATAATTAATCGAGTTGTGAATATAGGTCACTAAACCTGTTTCAAGTTTTGTCTTTGGATCTCTTCTTATAGTATCATAACCTTGGATTGAAACTAAATTATCAGGTACTATATTGGAAAGTCGAGATTCTGAAAAAACAAAAACAATGGAAACAGTTATTGGAATTGGATAAAATGTTGGGAACATCAAAAATTTTGTTTAAAAAGATGACACACGTTTAGATAGCCTATTTTCAAGCCGAATTTAGACAACCATTCATTCATTATTGATGAAACTGATTTACAAATAAACTCTACGGATTACACAACACTACAGATAAACGAGCAAAATAATAGTCAAACAGCAGGAACACCTGTTTTCAGATGAATTTTAGCAGAGACAACAACAACAACAACAACAACAAACAACAAAAAAACAAAAAAACAAACAAAAAAAAAGGCAGAAAAAAAATCAGCTGCCTTAAACAAGTCAAGAATGATAATTTTATAGTTACAACAATATGCGGCAAAACTCAGCAAGAAATAGCAATATCATCAATCCGGGGACGAAACACAAACGCCCGTGAACCAAAAACCGAGTAGAGTTCACAAGTCCATTCCGATTACCAGGGTCCGGTATCAGCATCATACATCCTCGCGCACGTGGCTGCGCGCGTCACTGCGAGCGCTAACACGTGCACATCCGCGCATACACATACGCACTCACATACCCTCGCACATGCTACTTCTCTCTCTCTCTCTCTCTCTCTCTCTCTCTCTCTCTCTCTCTCTCTCGTAATACATGAAAATCCTTAACTGTTAACATATTGATAACATGTTTTACACCCAGTGACATTTGAATTATTTTTGTTAATAGCAAATCAGACAAAGGAAACAAGGAAGTATCTGTTTCGTTGATAACTTTCACATGGTTACTAAATTCTCTTTACATTTCATGTTTGATAGTACACCATTCTTCCTCCTTCATTCTTTCGCCCTCCCCCTTCCGCTCTCGCTCCACTCCACTCCGTCCCCGCTCGTTCAACCCCCACCCCTTACTTTTTCTCAATACAATAACACGTGCACGCATGTGCGCATGCGCGAGTGCACACCCGAGCATGCATAAACACACACACACACACACACACACACACACACACACACACAGTTTCCACCCATTCTGATTTAGACAGTCATATCATCAGGGTGGTGTATATGGAAACTATTGAAGTCTGGGCTGGTTCAGGAGCTGTGACGCCATGTTCAGCAGTTGGAGGGCGTACTCCCCGGTCTGCTGGGACGTTTCTTCAACACACCAGGCGGTAGGGGGAGGCACAGCTGCCACTGGGTTCTGGAAGCTTCGCTGGCAGCTTGGTGGGACAGTCTTCCAGTAGCCCTCTGTGGCTAGAAGGGGATTCTGAGAAGTGGGAGGTGGGTATGAAACGGAGGGACACCAGGGTCCTTGGAGTGAGGTCTGGGACTGGTTGGGGAATAGGGGGTAGGTAGCACGGCTGGTTTCATGTACTGGGACAGTCCTGTTGTCCTGAGGCTGTCTGGAGATCGAACGCTGGAAGGCCTCGCCCACGTTGGTATACAGCTGCTGTGAATGAGCAGGACCCCTGTGTTGAAGGGAGGCTGATAGGCCTCAGTGGTGTTGTAACGTGGCTGTGATGGACCAGGCTCTGTGTTGATGGGAGGCTGAACGGCCTCGACGGCGTCGTAGCGCTGCTGCTGCGGAAACACGTCGAGCGGGAACGGCGTCCTCGGGTTGAGCGTGGTGTGTCCTGGGGTCGGTCCATCCTCCCTGTCTCTGGGACGGCAGCATGGGGTAGTGGATCATGGAAGAGATGGAGGGGGCGCCAGCCGCATAGCCACCACGTCCTGAATACTGACAAACTCAGGGCGTGAGTCTACCCTGCCACCGTGCTGGGTGCTGTCAAAAGCACCTGGCCGCTGCTCCATTTGCCCATCACTTTCGGGCTGTCGCTGTGACGAAAAGCCACCTTCACTACGTTTGCTGTTGGTCTGACGAAAGAAACGTGGCAAAAACTGCATAAAATTGATGGCTAGTTTTGCAGTACCTTTAAAACTGGGGTGAACAGGATCTTTGTAATATGCAAGTCTTGGGGCACCATTCTTAGTAATAAACGTATCATGATTGTCGATCAGGTTGATTTCAGCAGCAATGCAGGCTGTACGCAAGGTTCTGTTGGAGGGAAAGATCGAGTTGTTAAAAGGGTGACGTCCTCGTGCTGGGACGATGGAGCTGAAGGTGATGGCAGCTGAAGGGAAGGAGATCTTGCAGAGATTGATAAGTTCTGTCCACTGTGTCATGGGCACAGGGCCAGCGGGGCATCATTGACCCCTACATGGACAATCACATGCTGGATGTGGGTGAATTTGTCTGGTATTGCGCCCAGCCACAGCATCAGATCCTTCGTTGTCAGCCCGGGAACACACAGTTTGAACACCCTGTCTTTCTCACTGCCAAGACGTCTTGGATCGATATACCTCAGGACAGAATCACCATGAGGACCGAAGAAAAATACCCGGGAATCTTTATTTCGTGTAAAATTTGCGCTGGGGACTTGTCCTGACTGACTGATTGAAGATGAAGGTTTTGTTCAGTATCTGTTTTACCCTCCTGTATACTACAATCGTTTTGGTCACATTTCTGTTCAATAGTGTCAGCGCTGTCCTCTCCTAAGACCTGAAAGGAATTGTGAATAGAGACAGGTGTCGATGGTGTTTGGTGTGTCACAGGGCTATTTTGCTTCAAGGATGCCCTGGAGGAGGACGTATTGTTTGTAGACATTTCAGGACTATGTGCAGTGTCACGTGGGTGTTCTCTCATCACTTAGAGTTGAAGGATCGCGGATGTCAGGAAAGAGGTTTTCTTCCGCTAGCAGGATGTCTGCTGTGTCATACTGAGTGGAAGTGGTAGTAGTGCGAGCCTTTTCCATCTGAGTTTTTATCTGAGATTGGAGGGTTCCTAATTGTGTTTTCAATGAATGATTCTCCTTGCTGATAGTATTTAACTGGCTTTCTAAGCTGTTGAAGCGTTTCTGAAAAAGACCCACTGACTCTATCAGAGTTTCTACTTTTTGACTGATGTAATGTTTAATTTCATTTTTAACCGCTATTTTCATATCTTCTAGATATGAAATAAGTTTGTTCTGATGTTCAGAAAGTTCAGCGGCCAGTGTGTCCTGATTGTCCTCCAATACCTGAAGTTTGTCGTTGGCGGTTCTGTCAAACAGTCTTTTCGGACACAGCGTGCGTCGTCTCTGACGTTTACTGCGCTTCTTGCGTGCAGCACTGCTTTGACCACTTGGTGTGTCATGTGGAGTGCCTTTGACACGGACAAAACTCCCCTTCAGTCCCAGTGGGTGTGACCTGTGCAGGCTGTGCGTCAACATGGGAGCTAGCTACAGTTCCTGTGTCAGTCTCTTCTGAAGACATGTGCGTACTGAAACCAGACATATCATCCACATTTGATCGATCATCATCACTTACTTCACTACTGGCAGCAGTCACAGGACCTGGGACTGGGACAAACGGACTGTCTGACTGTGTGTTGTCTTGTACAGGTGCTGAGGGCTGGATGATGTCAAACTCCTCTTGCACAAAGCAGATAGGGAGACGAGTCAGTTCAGACAGCAGATGCTGTATATCCTCAGTCTGACAGAACTCAGTCACCAAGTCTGTGAACACCCGCACTCATCCTGCTCCCACTGCCTACGTCAGATCCCTGACACAGTAAGGTGCCTGTGCCTTTGTCTGGTGAAGTAGAAGGAGAGAGAGAGAGAGAGAGAGAGAGAGAGAGAGAGAGAGAGAGAGAGAGAGAGAGAGACAGACAGACAGACAGACAGGCAGACTGACAGACAGACAGACAGACAGACAGACTGACAGAGAGAGTACTTTGTGAAAATCGTGCCAAGAAATTAATGTCAGGAAGAGAATTCCAAAGAGTAGGCGCACTAAAGCTAAATGCGCTCTCACCGATAAACGAGCGCTTAAGAATTTTCAGATGTTTTTTGAGAAGATGAGCGAAGAGACCGAGAACTTTGATAGGTGGACAGAGAAGCAGAAAAATACTGTGGGAGTGTCCCATCATCGTACCGATAGGCAAAAACTGCGATTTTGAACTGCCATCGATATTTGATGGGAAGCCAGTGGAGTTCACGTAACAAAGATGTAATATGCTCATTTTTACGCTTTTTGAGAACAAGCCGAGCTGCACTGTTTTGCACCCATTGTAATCATCATGCAAGCTGTTCTACTACTCTGAAGCATTTGACTGAAAAACGTATTACTTGTATGTAATTTGAACAATAAAGCAATATTGGTGTGTCAAATAATGGTCTTAAAAGAAAACCAGGCCATAAAATGATTAAACTAGCAGCTGATAACACACATTTTGTTTCATTCCAAAACAAGACACGATGTCATTTTCTGAGATTGTAAAGACATTTGAAACCATATCAGGACTAAACCTTTTGTGGACTACTTACTATCTCTTACCGCCTTTGGAATGGACAAATAGCATGTGGATCCAATCATCTCTTTAGTAGCTGGTTACATTGAATATCGTAACAATTCATTCTGCAGTAGACATACCTATGTGGCTTATCATATACGAGCAATGATTCACCTGCCTAACAATTGTTCTTCCCAGGTTCACACAGGTACTATAAAAAGTCTAACCAACGACCAACATTCTAATGGGAGAGAGAGATGCTGTATGACTACTTAGGCACAAAATGTCGACTGTTAAATGGTACTACAACAAGCACCTAATGATGGAATCTCACACAGCAGTGTGTAATCCAGCCTGTGTCAACTGGTAGTGCGCACGGGGGTCTTGGTGACCTCGTTACCGCGCGGGATAAAAAGTGCAAAGTTGCGTTAACTGTGCCTGTTTTGCATCAAGCTTGCTGGCGACACAAGATGTGTAAAATGAAAAATTCTTTTTTTTTTCCCGTGCAAGAGCAGTCTCTCAAGTGAGTTTTTGCCCCTTCTTTTGGCTGTTTAAGCGCGGGGTTGGTTACTGTCAGCCCTTTTCTCACCATGCCACCACGAAGAAAACTTAGCACCTTTGACAAAACCAGGCGATTGCGTGGATACAAGATGGCATTGCAAAGCTGAAGTGGCGCGACGACTTGGTGTGCATCATTCAGTTATTGTTAGACTGAATCAGCGTTTTAGGGCGACCAACAGCGTTGAAGAGAGGCCACGGTCAGGTCGGCCTAGGCAGACTACTCCCAGAGAAGATCGTTTCATCGAGAGGCAGGCCCTATTGCAGCGGGATACCACTTCCACCAGCATCCAAAGGCAGCTTCGTATGGCAAATAACACCATCCTCAGCCGTCAAGCCATACGAAACCGTCTTCACCACTTCGGCCTCAGATCACGTCGCCCAGCTGTTCGACCACGACTGCTAGCAGCCCATAGGCTGGCTCGCCGAGCTTTCTGCCATCGTCATGTGAGATGGAACCAACAACAGTGGTCCCAGGTCCTCTTTTCAGATGAGTCGCGCGTTTAGTCTTGAACACAATGACGGCCGAACTAGAGTTTGGAGGCGTGTTGGTGAACGTTACATTGATGCAGCTGTTCGCCAGACCAGGGCCTTTGGGGAGGATCTGTTATGGTATGGGGTGCCTTCCTTCAGCCTCCACCACAAGACACCACTCTACCATATTGATGGAAACCTCAGGCATCCGCTATCGGGATGAAATCCTGGCGCCTTTCGTTGTTCCGACCATGCAACGGATAGGACCCATGGCAGTCTTCCAAGACGACAATGCTCGGCCACATAGGGCCCGGGTGGCCGAAAA
>JADBJO010003858.1:100000-102500 GCA_016801955.1 Conus betulinus | reverse complement strand
GCTGCTCCAACCAATAGTGTATGGCTTTATGGGAGAATGAACAGCGTGCGTGTAAAGCGGGGGTGAGGGTCAGTAGTCATCATCATCAGGTCATCATCATCATCATCATCATCATCATCATCACCATCATCATCATCATCATCATCATCATCATTATAATACTTATTGTTATCATCATCATCGTTATTATTACTATATTTCATCAGTAGTAGTTGTTAGTAGTAGTAGTAGTAGTAGTAGTAGTAGTAGTAGTAGTAGTAGTAGCAGTATGATGATGATGATGATGATGATGATGATGATGATTGACTGCTTTATATTTAATCCAGACGATGATAAATTGGGTGTGTTAATGATAGCTTCTGATTTTTCTGTTGCCTTTGTCGGGCTGATTCTCTGATGAAGCAATCGTCTCCCCTTTCAACCGTTTTGATTAATTTACCCCTCCGCCATTAAACCATATATATATATATATATATTTATGTGTATATATATATATATATATATATATATATATATATATATATATATATCAGGAATTGATATTCATACTGTTCGATTCAGCATTCGTTATTGCTGACACCCACGCACACTTCAAAGAATTGGGGAATATCACGTGTCTTTAGATTTGACTTTTTTTCTGTTTGTTATGACTCTCCAACACTGATGTAATATTCACTTATTGGTTGATTTTTCAGTGCTGACCAATATGGATGTTGAATATGAAGATACGGAGTTCAATTTTAGCCTACGACTACATTCATAACATATCCTGGGGTCACACCAGCCCTGAGAAACACAGACACCTGCAGTGTTGGCCATGAATTTGAGCAAACTCTCTGAGACACATCCGTTAAAGCGGATGAAACTCGATTCTGTGGTCCCAGCTTCCCAGCTGAGCCCAAACAAACTCAACACAGAGCAGTTTTTCGGTCAGGACATAAAATTAAAACAAATGAATGGCTCTGGTGGGAGTCGAACCAGCAACCATCCAGCTGGGAACTGCGACTCTAATCAGTACGCCACGGCGGTTGGTTTGCATCAATACTTTGTCTTTTTATTACGTTTAGGCATCTCCTTTTTTTTTTTTTCTCTCTCTCTCTTCTTCTTCTCTTAAAACTTAAAAGAATGACTAACCATCGCATGAAGCGAGGAGCAAATAACAGACTTCATTCACAGAAAAGGAAATTTAGAAACAAAAGTTCGATGAAATGTGTATGCGTTAGCGCTACTCATTATTTTGTTTCCTTCCTCGTGTTCTTCTTTTTAAAACGTAACTTGTACTTGTTTGTTTTATAGTTTTGATAACTGGTTTTCAGTAGGGGAAATGATAAATTCTTACATGTCAGAAAAGAAAACAAACACAAACCAGCAAACAAACTAGGACACGCAAAAACACCATTTCTCATTGATCGTGACCTTCCCTGTGCCCTTCCTTTGAAACTTCCTGTGCGTTGGCATCACAAATGCTTAAACACTGTGTGGAGCGAGAAACAATTAATTAGCATCTCACGGCAAGAAAGCTGAAATTAGGACAATCCAATTTCTCGTGTGACTTCATAACTCTCTTTTGTTCTACATGATTTGTTGCCCTGAAATTGCTTGACCAATGCATACACATTTGGTTAATCTAGAGAGCTGTTTGAAGGATAACGAAACATTTTTACTCAGCCTACAATTAAGAGTGTCGGAAAACATTGCAATGCAAATGTGTGATGTGTTACTCGCAAGCACCTCTCTCTCTCTCTCTCTCTCTCTCTCTCTCTCTCTCTCTCTCTCCTCTCTCTCGTCTCTCTCTCTCTCTCTCTCTCCTGTTTTTGTATTTATACTCCCATTGTTGTTCTTGCATTCTTAATTTATCCATTCTTTCTTTTCTTCTTTCTTTCTTTCTCTTTCCTTTCTTTCTTTCTTTCTTTCCTACTTTCCATTCTTTCTCTCAGAAAAAGGAAATGCTTTGCTATAGACACCCCATCTCCTCTGAAGCAGTAAATAGAGCAGGCCTCTCTAAAGGAAAGGGATCAATCATCTGCGAATAGATTTCCTCCAGTTGAATCATTTTCACTTGGCTGGCATCTTCTAGTTTTCGTTGTCTTTTGGGCGCTTATCCCTTATTTATTTATGTATTTATGGTGTTGGTTTGCTTGATTATTTGTCTCGCAGTTCTCTATAGGGTGAATATCCATTATTTATTTGGTTTGGTTGGTTCTATGTTTATTTGTCTCCCAGTCTTTTTCTGTTTTATTTCATTGGTCTTTACATCACTAAAACTATATATTTTCTTTTTTTTCTTTTTTTTTTTCCGGGGGGGAGGGGGGGGGGGGATAGAATAGACGCGAGGCGGAAGGAAAGGGGAGGGTGGTGAAAGACGCCCCCCCCTCTCTCTCTCTGTCTCTCGCTCTCTCTCTCCTCTCTCTCTCTCTCTCTGTCTCTCTCTCTCTCTCTCTGTCTCTTCTCTGTCTCTCTGTTCTCTCCTCTCTGTCTCTCTCTCTCTGTCTCTTCTCTC
>JADBJO010003858.1:75000-77500 GCA_016801955.1 Conus betulinus | reverse complement strand
TATTGAATGTAATCCTCCTTCAGAAGGGGCTGTGGCCTGTCTGAATAAATTTCATTTCATTTCATTCTCATCTCTCTCTCTCTCTCTCTCTCTCTCCTCTCTCTCTCTCTCTCTCTCTCTCTCTCTCTCTCTCTCTCTCTCTCGCATTGTTAAACCTACAGTGTTTTATGGTCTGGAAGTTCTAGCAAGCGTTTCATAATTGGTAACGTCACAGCATGCGTCTCCGCATCCTGCTGTATGGGGTGGGAAGGTGGGGTGTGGTGGGTGTCGGGATCCATGCGGACTATGTTGTGCCTGTACTCGAGTATCCCGATATGACTATGTCTTTAAACAGTAAAGGGGTAAACGATGCTTTTTTTTTTTTTCGTAAAGATCGATTTTTAATCAAACGAACCTGACGTTTCTTCTTTCTTTCTTTCTTTCGTTCTTTCTTTTTTTGTTTTCATTTTATTATTTTTCTTTTTGTTTTTGGTACAGTTCTTAATTCCGTGCACAAAGCATTAAAACACAATTTCCTTAACGCTATTCATCTCTTACAATCTGTCATCAAACTCACCCTCCTCCCCCACCCCTGTCCAAGCCGCTTCTAAATCGATTATTCCTTTCGTCTTAAGATCGGGACTAATCAATACGTTCACAATTCACCTCCACCCCACAGAGAGAGAGAGAGAGAGAGAGAGAGAGAGAGAGAGAGAGAGAGAGAGAGAGAGAGAGAGAGAGAGAGAGAGAGAGAGAGAGAGAGAGAGAGAGAGAGAGAGAGAGAGAGAGAGAGAGAGAGAGAGAGAGAGAGAGAGAGAGCATTCCATACGCGCAGAAAAACACACACACACACACACACACACACACACACACACACACACACACACACACACAAACGCACCCCACACACACAAACACAGGGCACCCACGCACACAAAGCACGCACGCACGCACGCACGCACGCACGCATGCACGCACGGACACACGCACGCACGCACGCACGCACGCACGCACGCACACACACACACACACACACACACACACACACACACACATTCATGACGTTTAGTTCTCAACTTTTTTTCTTAATTTTTATTTTTGTCCGATTTTTTTTTCTCATCTTGTGTGTTTGAAATTGTCCCCTTTATTTTGTGGTACTTCTTTTGATCACCTTTTTCTTATCTTTTTTTTTTTCCCTTTGACTACTGTGTCTATTTTTCTTTGTTTTTCCGTTCTTTCTTGTTTCCTTCTTTTCCACCTTCTTTCTTTGTTCGTTTCTTTGTTTCCGCGTTTTGTTTTTTTTTATTTTTGACATTTTTTTTCATTCTTTCTTTTTCTTAATGTTCTCTATTTTTATCTTGTTTTTCTTTGTTTCTTTTCTGTCTCTAAAGACTGTTTTTTTCCCTCTTTTTTTTTCTGTGTGGATATCATGATGGACTTCCTGAGTTGTTATATTCGTTTTATTCACTTCTCCTTCTCTAACTTAACATGTCTGTTGTCATTGCTTTATCTATCTTGTTTCCTTCGTTCAGCTTCCTCTTTCTTTCTCTCGTGTTATTAAAAATCGCACTGATTTTCATAAAAATAAAACGAACATCAGGATCCTCCCTGCGATGAACTTCTTCACGAATCTAGATCTTCCATGACCGCATACACACACATACATAGACAGACAGTCGTCACAGCATCTGTCTCTGCATCCTGGTGTATGGGGTGGGAAGGTGGGTGCTGGTGGGTGTGGGGATCCCTGTGGACGTTTCTGAGGCTGTACTCGAGTGCCACGATATGACTATGTCTCTAAACAGTAAAGGGGGAAAAACAATATTTTTTTTTTTTCAAGCTCTAATTTCAGTCAAACTGACGCTTCTTTTTTTTCCACTCTTTTCTTTCTTTTTTTTCTCCAGTTCTTAATTCGGTGCACAAAGAATTAAAACACAATTTCTTCAGGTCATTCATCTCTTGCAATCTGTCATCACCCCCCCCCCCCTCCACCCCACCCTGTCCAAGCCCCCCACCTAAATCGATCAATCCTTTCGTCTTGAGATCGGGACTAATCAATATGTTCACCCTCCACCCCCACCCCCACACATAGGGAGAGAGAGAGAGAGAGAGAGAGAGAGAGAGAGAGAGAGAGAGAGAGAGAGAGAGGGAGGGAGGGAGGGAGGGAGACAGAGAGAGACAGAGGCAGAGAGACAGAGAGAGAGAAAGAGCATTCCACACACACACACACACACACACACACACACAGATTCATGGACGTTTAGTTTCTCTACTTTTTGTTTTGTTAATTTTCTTTCGTCCTATTTTTTTAAATTTTGTGTTTGAATTCTTTTCCCCTTTGTTTTGTAGTATTCTGGAGTTTCGATCATTTTTAATCTTCTTCCTTTCTTGCCCTTTTACTACGGTGTCTATTTTTACTTTGTTTTCCTTTCTTTCTTGTGTCCTTCTTTTCCACCTTCCTTTCTGTCTTCGTTTCTCTGTTTTGTTTTAATTTCTTTTTTTCGTTTTTTTTTTTTTTTTT
>JADBJO010003858.1:65000-70000 GCA_016801955.1 Conus betulinus | reverse complement strand
CAATCAATTCAGCTTGGAACTGTTCCTCTTGTCTTGTGTGATAGAGTGATCACGTAAACAAAGAAGATTTTTTTTTTACATAAATAAATAACATAACATATTTCGGAAAAATTATTACGTGTGCGTTGGTATGTCAATTTGCATGGGTAATCGATTACGAAATTGCCGAATGTGAAATAATCGGTGACGAGAAAGTTTGTAAACATACATCAATAAATAATCAAAGAACCGCAAAGGCTATCAATACATAAACCAGACACAGAGAATCAGATAGACACACATTGTAAGTGACAGACCACAGAGAGAGAGAGGTTCTTGACACGATCAACAAAGAAAGAGTGTGCAGGTATATACCCAATCTGTTAAGTAAGTTTGCATCAGTATAACGTGAATACATAGCGACCAATATTTCCTGATAAATGTTTATAGGTGACTGATTTTGGTGATGGTGGTAGCGCTGATAGGTTTAGAACTAGTGATAATATTAATGGTTGTTGTAAATGAATACAAGGACTCTGTGGGAAGTCAACTGACTGTTCGACGAGAAATGGTCATCCGAAAGTATATGTGTTACTGTAATATACCGGCTGAAAATGATCCTCAATTTACAAGTAACAATATGAAAAACAAACTGAAGTCCCATCTGCATCTCGCACTTATGAACGAAGAGCAACGACAAATGTGTGCAGATAACTGCAGAGCTAAACAGACACAAGATCTTAATGAACGAACGAACACATGGAGAGCCCCGCTCCCTTTCCTGCTAATAGTGACGTTGGAGAGACATTTTCTAACACAATGAAAAGAAGACGAAGAAGAAGTAGTAGAAGAAGAAAGAGGAGGCTGAATAAGATGATGACGATCTTTAAATGGTGGGCATAGTGTGGATTGTGTTGATGATAGCGATGGCAATGTCAATAGAGATGATGATTTTGATACAGATGGTGATGGTGTGTTGGTAGCGTAGCTGCAGCTGGTATGGTCGTCGCGCTGCTGCTGGCAGTGTTGCTGTCTTTGTCGAATGGAGTGGGATATTGGGGGGTGTGAGCATAATTACACGGAATCAAACCCAAACTTGTAAAATGGCAAAGAATGACATTTAGATATACGAATTATTTTCCTGACAGTGACAACCACTGAAAATATGTTAATGGAGACAGAACGCATGGAAAGAGAGGCGGATAGACTGTATTGAAGTGGGGAGGGGATGGGGGAAATGAGGCTCAGGGGCTGTGGCGACAGTCCAGGGAACAGGAGCAGAAACGAAAAAAACATTCGGAAAAAAAAAAAGTGCATCGGAACTTTTCATTGAGTCAATGAATTACAGTTTAAACTCAACCGTCGTCTCTCTCTCTCTCTCTCTCTCTCTCTCTCTCTCTCTCTCTCTCTCTCTCTCTCTCTCTCTCTCACACATCACACATCACACACACACACGCACACGCACGCACGCACGCACGCACGCACACACACACACACACACACACACACACACAAACACACAACACACACACACACACACACACACACACACACACACACACACACACACACAGACGAGAGGCAGAAACCCAACATTTGACTTACCAATTCCCAAGTACAGTACCAGTTACAAAGGATTTCACAGTCACGGGTTCCCAGTGGGAAGAAGGCGACAAGAAAACCCAAGAGTGCGTAAATGGACTCATTAGTAAACGGAACATCATCCGCGATTGGCTTGATTTGTCGCCTCTTCCGGCTCTTCGTCGGTCAGGCAGGGTGGCGTTTAGTCACGTTCCTTGGAGACGGTAGCTCCCATTCACACGACGTTCTCTAGACTGTACCTTCTTATTCATTTTGTGTTTCTTCTTATCCTTCCCGTATCTTTTGCCCCCATTGCTCTCTTTCTTTCAGCCTGTCTGTTGGTCTGAGTAGATTTTTTTCGCTCCGTATTTCTTTCTTTTTCTTTCGTTCTTTCGCTCTTTCTTTTTTCTTTTTCTTTTTCTTTCTTTCTTTCTTTTCTTTCTGTTTCTTTCTTTCTGTCTTTCTGTCTTTCTTTCTTTCTTTCTTTCTTCCTTGCTTTCATCCTTTCTTTTTCTTCCCATCATTCTTTCTTTCTATTAATTTTGTTCTTCTGTCCTGCTTTCTTTATTTCTTCCGTTCATTTGTCTCATTCTTTCTTTTTCTTCCTTGCTTTCATCCTTTCTTTTTCTTTCCATCTTTCTTTCTTTCTATTAATTTTGTACTTCTTTCCTGATTTCTTTATTTCTTTCGTTCATTTGTCTTCTCCATCAACGTGTTATTTCTTGTTGTTCCTGTTGTTCTGCTTCTTCTTGTTTTCCTTCGATTTCTCTCTCTCTCTCTCTCTCTCTCTCTCTCTCTCTCTCTCTCTCTCTCTCTCTCTCTCTCTCTTCACGTGATACCTTTTCCTCTTTTTTTTTATTCAAAAGAATGATAGCGGTAATGATGGGATATTTGTGAAGCGCTTTCCGAACCTTTAAACCCCATTTGAAATAATTAATGAAAAACATGCCTCGCACATCTGACTGAACTCAGAAAACATTAGAGCCTAGGCGTCCTGCTTGTTGGACATTTCCTCCCCCTCCCTTTTGCCCTTCTCCTCCAAGGTCCAATGCGGTCGTTCCACCGCCATCACTAAACAGACTGACAGACAGACAGACAGACAGGACGGACAGACAGGCAGACGGAGAGAGAGAAAGAGAGAGAGAAGGACACACACACACACACACACACACACACACACACACACACACACACACACACACACACTGGCATTCTGACATGCAGACTCCTTCCTAAGACGCCCTACTCTTCCACCATAAGCAGCAAACACGTTTGCACGTACATGAATTTCAAAAAAAAGCAAGTTCGAAAGAAAGAAAGAAGAAAATGCGGACATATAAAAACCGCAGGCATTATTGAAAACAAACAAAACAAACAAACAACCCCATTTACACATTATAAGACGTGTTGAAAGCTTCGTCGTTCTCTGTCCTTTCCGCAAAATGACCATGATCGTGTTTAATCTACCAATTTGTAAGGTACAACAAATCTTGTGATCAGCAGAGAAGTGAAGAATTCTTGATGACGCGTAAGTGTTCACAGTCTGGAAAAGACACTGAGAAGCCTTTCCAGAAACCACATAGACGCAAACGCAGGAACGTTTTACGTCTGTTTCTGTGCAGTGGGAAGAGAGTGAATTTTTTCAGGAGGAGAAAAGCACAGCTCGAAGATTTATAACCTTTGAAGATAAATTTGGCTGTAGAATGTTGTGCTAACTAACGTCGCATTTGACAGCTCACCTATCTCCCCCTTTCTCTCTCCTCTCTCTCTCTCTCTCTCTCTCTCTCTCTCTCTCTCTCTCTCTCTCTCTCTCTCTCAGACAATGAAAATGACAAATATTCCATTGTCCTTTCAGCAATTAAGCCCTATAGAGGGAAAAAAAAAAAAAAAGGGGGGGGGGGGGGGGGGGGGGGGGGGGCATGTTTGAAGATAAACCCTGCAAAGTCGTTTCCTCACCACACCCTCCTTTCTCCCTCCCGACACCCCTCGCCCCAAACTCGTTCGGACAGTTTCCTCATTCCTTCACCCCCCTCCTCCACCCACCTCCACGCGATCTCTTATCCCCATGCGTCTGTGACAGAGAGAGACACAGAGACAGAGATAGAGAGTAAGAGAGAGGTGTGTGTGTGTGTGTGTGTGTGTGTGTGTGTGTGTGTGTGTGTGTGTGTTTGGACTTGATGTCAACTTCCAGTTTCTTCCATTCCATCTCAATCAAAAAGAAAAGAAAAGTAGATGGGGGAGGAGGAGGGAGTGGGCTACAGAAATGGTGAAGATGATCAAAAGTTTCCATCTAATCCAGATCCAAAGCAGGTGCCCTGGAGATTGATGCTGGCAGTCTGATCTTGCCAGAGCACGCTACTCTCTTGATGCCGTGCCGAAGGCTGGTTAACTCATCGGACCTGCACAGCAAAGATATCGGTTTCTACCCAGGAAGGAATTAGAAAGGAGATGAACAGGATTCCTAACACCTCCCCGTAGAAAATACCTCCTCTGAATTCCTCTCCACCGTCTACACCTCCTTTCTCGTCACCACATTACTTTGTCGCGCTCCCTCACTCCTCTCTTGTGACCTGGATGAGTGCACGCCTTGCAAGTCTTCCAGAAATAGAAAGAAACCCGGGCAACAAATAAGATGTACAGAACATGACTTCCAGAAATACAAAGACATCACGGCAACAAACGAAAATGTACTGAACATGTCTTCCAGAAATACAAAGACATCACGGCAACAAACGAAATGTACTGAACATGACTTCCAGAAATACAAAGACATCACGGCAACAAACGAAATGTACAGAAAATTCAAGTTTAGTTCATTAATTGTGAAAGAAAGGGTGGCAGCTCCGGTGCTTCTCTATTTGTCTGGCTGGCTGGCTGTTGATCTCTCTCTCTCTCTCTCTCTCTCTCTCTCTCTCTCTCTCTCTGTCTCTCTGTCTGTCTCTTTGTCTGACTGTTTGTAGTCTGTCTGTCTCTCAGTCTGTTTTTTTGTGCCTGTGTCGGTGTTTCTATGTGATACATATTTCATTGTCCATCAGCAGTTAATCCCTTTAGGCAAAGGGGGGCATGTTTGAACGTAACTCAGTAAAATCGATCGCTCGCCTCACCCCTCCATTCTCTCTTCCACCACCCCTTGCCCATAACTCGTTCAGAAAACTTCCTCCCTCCTTCGCCCCTCCCCCCACTCCCATGTCACCTAAAATCCCCTGAGAGAGAGAGAGAGAGAGAGAGAGAGAGAGAGAGAGAGAGAGAGAGAGGGAGAG
Source organism: Conus betulinus (assembly GCA_016801955.1). Taxonomy (NCBI): domain Eukaryota; kingdom Metazoa; phylum Mollusca; class Gastropoda; order Neogastropoda; family Conidae; genus Conus; species Conus betulinus. The sequence continues at coordinate 65,180 of JADBJO010003858.1, read as the reverse complement.
AGAGATTCCTGTCTTACTGCAAACTGACAAACTATAACCGAGGGCCGTAGGGTACGCTACAAAATAACAAAAGTGACTCGCGAGATTTGTTTTTGTTAAAAAGAACAATGTGATCTCTGTCTTCCCAAACAATAAGAATAGAAATAATTAAGATATGTTCTAATGATTTTGAAGTAATGT
>JADBJO010003858.1:42500-45000 GCA_016801955.1 Conus betulinus | reverse complement strand
CAGTGCAACGGGTTTTCGCTGTCACTGTGCTGATGGACAGACTCAGCAACTGGCGCAGGGTGAAAAATAGTGTTCCCGTGGAGGGGGCAATGTTAAAGAAGGTCATGCCCGTTGTTTATCCAATCAGGCAAAGAGAAATGATCACGAGCTTATCTCCCCTCAAACACCAACTAGCTTTTTGAAAAGTTGGCTTTGTCAATAAGACAGTTGCATTCATTTATTTATTCATTCGTGTATTTATTATTATCTTTATCATCAGCTTTTAAGAGAAAGATTAGATAGTTTACATACTGCACACACACACACACACACACACACACACACACACACACACACACACACACACACACACACACACACACACACACACTCACACACACACACACACACACACACACACACACACACACACACATAGAGATAGAGAGAGAGAGAGAGAGAGAGAGAGAGAGAGAGAGAGAGAGAGAGAGAGAGAGAGAGAGAGAGAGAGAGAGGGTACAACAATAGACAAATACAGCAACAAATCATCCTTGTCAAAATTTTGTACATTTCATTCCGATAAACAAAACGTTGCCCAGAAAGAGAAAGCAAATCCTAACGAGACAAACACATGCACTAAAATATCATGGATGGCGTCATACAAAACAACACACACTCTTCCCAGTGAGACCCGCTCAATATTCACACAACTCGTTGTTGCAGTGGCACAAAGTGCATGGATACATAAAGGCACAGCGAAAAACAAAGAATGAAACTTTCCCTGTGGAAATCAGAATGGCTGTCACAAACTTTCGATCTCGAGCATTCCGAGCAGATAAAGGTTGCTAAACGCTTTTAACCTCGGTTCAGATTTCCTGAATCAACCCCTCTCGCCTTCACTCGTAGTTCCGGACAACTTTCGCTAAGACATGGCTTGCCTAAGGCTCCGATAGATATTACCTCACACTTTTTTTCTGGCGGATGTTGAAACTACCCTTTGATGGAGTTCAAATTGCCTTGCAAAAACGTGGACCCTACAGACGCCATTAAGAAACCTCCCATCTTAAATGGCAGTGGTAATTCAGCAGATCCAATTACTTCTTTAAACTAACGCGGTAGGATCCGCTGTCTATAGGCGTTATAGGAAGTCGTCTGCCCCGAACACTATACAAATTAAGACCAAGAAAGTGTCTTCATTTTTTTTTTTTAATCCTTTATTTCCTGAGTCTTTGGCCAAGTCCATTCAAAACCCGGGATTATCCAGTCACATGCTTACACTGGAAGCTCGTAAACAGCAGTCGATTTAATATCCCATGAGGCAGTCCACCAGAGCACCGTATGGAGTGTTGTCAGCCAAACAGGTCGTCCAATTCTGTCCTGTCTTCTCTTCGTCTCTAAAATGTGAGGCACCAGTGCCCATTTCCTCCATGCCATTGCTATTAAAAAAAAATGACCACACAGTGTGTTAACAAGGAAACAACAAAGAGACTGAGAACTTATTGGAATGTAACTCACTTGTACAGAAGGTCACAGAAGCAATATTGTCGATATTTGGAGTCATGAGCCTGCTACTAGTCAGAGACGTGTGTGTGTGTGTGTGTGTGTGTGTGTGTGTGTGTGTGTGTGTGTGTGTGTGTGTGTGTGTGTGTGTGAGTGAGTGATGCCGCTGTTGTGTCACTTTGCTCTCAAAGGACAGAGAGGGTAAAAGGGGAAACTGTGTGTGTAACAAAAAAAGAAAATATATGTCAAGCTTTTTAATGTAGGAATGGGGTCCTTTGTTAAAAAAAGACAAAAAAAAATCAATATAAAACAAACAACAGTAACAACATCAATTGACAATATTGAATAACAGTGCAGTTTCTGTATTCTGCCAGACTACGAACATCATACTTGGGCTTGCCTCTTCTCATCCTCTACTCTCACAGCACCCTCCCTCTGCCATCTCAATCCATTCTTGTGAGGCAAAGAAAGTTACAACTTTCATCCTTCTTTCCGTCTGATCGGAAAAAAAAGTAATCATGACCACTTCTGTCTTCCTTCTGACGAGAAGACAGTCTGTTTATCTGCAGAATGTTGTTCACCTAACAGGTCAAGGTAAGATTTCGCCTCTACGACCATCCTGTGTGGTGACAAGAAATCAATGACCATGCCCGTGCCCCCTGTCCAGCAGCTAACAGTAGATGTTGCCCCCAATATTACTTCTGTTGACCCACGGCCTGCCCCTGTCACTGCCCCGGTCAGGGAGTGGCGTCTGCTGGGTTTGCCCAGACTCTCTGTGTCGGACAAGAAAAAACAACACTAATTGACTCTGAACAAGATTATCATGACAGTCCACAAATCTCGAGTGGTGTCCCTGAGGCAGAGAACGCTTCAGCCATTGATCTTCATATGTATCTCTCACGATGAGAGGTGTGTTGACAATCCTTCCAGTGCCATACTGTAGCTCCACAGTTTAGATCCCCGGTTGGTATTTGACTGTTTGCTCTTTTTGGGATTTTGTGGTTAACATTAGTCTGGCTGG
>JADBJO010003858.1:30000-35000 GCA_016801955.1 Conus betulinus | reverse complement strand
ACACACACACACACACACACACACACACACACACACACACACACACACACACACACTTCCCCCACCCCATCCCTTACTTCAACCTGTGTCTTCCTTTTTGATGTGTTATTTTAAACAGCATATCAGCAAATGTCAAGAGACTATAAACTGATCAATATTCAAAATTCAGAATGTCTGTCCAATTGCACCAGAGGATTGACGCCATCTGGGGGATTTATCATGGCCTGAGATTGATAGATCCCTACTATACACCCTCGCTTACACCAGGCTGTGAAAGCATGAGTCTTTGTCATGGGTGTGTGTGATGGAGTCATTATGAGCGGGGTGAAAGTCTGCTGGTGCCAACATGGCATAAGATTAACTCATTGAAAACAACAACAACAAAACTTCTAAAGCTTCAAATTAGGATCATGTGTTTGCTATTGTGTTTGTTGTTTTACTTGCTGTTCTAATTAATCACACACACACACACACACACACACACACACACACACACACACACACACACACACACACACACACACACACGGAGGTGCGTGGGCATGGGTATGTCTGTTTCGGTACCTATTTACATGGATGTTATCATCATCTATTATTGCATTTACCATCTTTTCTTTCCTGTTTTGTTTGTTATCTTGCTCTTTTATTTTTTCCTACAATTGCACATGCAAGCTGTGTCAGACTAAACATCCAAACCTATATAGAAAACACTTTCAGTGCCTCCCCAAGAGCAAACTTGTTTCATATGGTTCAAACGGCAATGAGAAACTACAGAATGACAGCAACGGAGTGATTGTGTAACCCCCCCTGGAACATGTATAGTCAATGCGAGTGATGTAAGACTGTGGGCATTGTATAATGTCCCGCCTGAAGCTCAGTGACAATCTCGCCAGGCAATGAGCATAAGTAATCACACACACTGACTGTGACTGCTCTCTGTAACAGGTCGGGTCTCTGTCCCACAAGGAGTAAGGGTCCAGGCATGGCTTTGTCAACCAAGAAATGACCTGCTATTGATTTGCTGAAGAGGTCCTTGGTCGATTGGTGTGGTCGTTGGCTTGTGGTTCACTGTGCTTGCTTGATTATTACTACATTGGTCACTTTATTTTCTGGCATTCTTGTGTTTGTATGTATGCGTGTATGCATGTATGCATATATGCATGTGTGTGTGTGTGTGTGTGTGTGTGTGTGTGTGTGTGTGTGTGCATGTGTGTGTGAATGAATGTATGTATGTATGTGTGTATGTATGCATGCATGCATATGTGTATGTATGTATGTATGTGTATGTATGCATGTATGTATGTATGTATGCATGTATGTATGAATGTGTGTATGTATGTATGTATGTATGTATGTATGTATGTATGTATGTATGTATGCATGCATGCATGCATATATGTATGTATGTATGTATGTATGTATGTATGTATGCATGCATGCACGCATGCATGCATGTACGTATGTATTGTCAAAAACAACACTATGCTAATCTGACAGTAAATGGTTTCAGTCAGTCAGTCAGTCAGTCAGTATGTATGTATGTATGCATGTATGTGTATGTATGTATGTATGTATGTATGTGTGTGGGACATGTGTATGTATGTAGATATCCACGCATGTATGTATGTATGTATGTATGTATGTATGTATGTATGTATATGTGTATATATGTTATATATATATGTGTATGTATGAATGTGTATATGTATGTATATATGTATGTATGTATGTATGTATGTATGTATGTATGTGTGTATGTATGTACGTACGTACGTTTGTATGCATATTTTTTGCCTTTTTGCTGTAAAATTTTCCATTGTATTCCTTTCTGTGGTACCAGCCCCGAAACGTCTTTTTGCGACTAGCTGGCTAAAACAAAAATCGACAATGAAATATGTGGTCTTTTTCTCCTTTATTCCATGCCTTTTACCATGTCTGTGGTTGATGATCTAATTGTTTAGTTTTCTGCTTCGTCTCTCATTTTACGTGCATATTAATTCACTTCATTCAATTATGTATTCCATCGCGCTTGTTTTCTTCAATCATTTGCGGTTTCCATATTCATTTACCTTGTCTGATTGTTGAATGATTTCATGACTAGCTACTGACGTAGTCATCTATTTACTACGTCACTTGTTTCTGGTAGAACATAAGTTAATGTCCTAAAAACAGTTTACCATACTCCTTAATGTATGTCTCCAAAATCAAGTCTTATGAATCATATCTCCTTCATAAACAAATTCAGATGACAAAATATGTTAGCCTTGATTTAACTTTGATGAAAATGTTCTACATTGTCAGAATGTCTACTTTGTATTCATCAGCTTAAAATCATGCGTAGTGTGGTCTCAAAAGTTGGCGGGTGTGGTGTAGCGTATGTAGACTAGTCGCGCACGCAGTATCGCCTCCTTGATGAAACTGAAACTGAAACTGAAAACTGCATTGGCAGCACATTACCAATAGCTGCACAATGCTCCCAAAGGGGAAACTGATTTTCGTCTCCATATATATATATATATATATATATATATATATTTTTTTTTTTTAATGTTTGTACATAAACATGATGTACAATAACAGCAACAACAACAGCAACGACTACAACAACAACGACGAACAAAAAAAAAAAACCGAATATATCACTATTAACCCCCAAAGCCATTGCCAAACGTGTTTTCCATCAAACAACATCATCATTCCTGCTGCATACAATAGCAGCTCCGTTCAAAGTGTTCAGACTCTGAGCCATCCGATGAGAGATCATCACATTCTTGACATCCCTCCAAGGAGAAGTCTGGAAGTTAGTTCAGCATCTTCTCCACAGAGTGGAACTTCATCAAACAACATGGCCTCCAGGCAGTATTAAAAGAGAAATCATCTTTTTTCGTGTTCACGTCTGTATGATTTAGTCTGCGCTTGGGAATGAAAGTTTTGTAAAGGCGTCTTAGAGGGAGGGACGGGGGGAGACTAAGAAGAAGGATGGTTTATTAATCCTGTTGATGAATGGACCTGGCAGTGGTGCAGCAAGTCTTCTGGTTGGATGCCTCGTGATAACAGTATCTGTTGATTGTGGTACCAGGGGGTTGGCGGATCAACGCTGGACGTGGTTGTCCATATTGGATCCCGCATTTGTGGCTTGGGTGTAATGCCATTGAGGTGTGCATCAAAGGACATGAGATGGGGAAAAAATCAAAGGCATGCAAATGAACGGTGAGCAGAATCCCCCCTGGGCAAAGTGAACCAAACTGGCACGGTAAGTTTTGGATGGTCTGACTTGTCACCAGACTTGTGGTCCACCTTGTTTGCCAGTGTATCTTTGCAAAACTGGTGAAACTATTACTGTTGTTGCTGTCGTTGTTGTTGTTGATGATGATGATGATGATGATGATGATGATGATGATGATGATGATGATGATGATGATGATGATGATGATGATGATGGTGGCGACAACGACGACAACGATGATGATCGTGCTGCTGCTGCTGCTGATTTTTAGACACCAAAACAACCTTTGGCATGGCATGACCAAGATTTGCTCTTTGATTTAATCAGTCTTCTGCTGTCAGATATTGACACACTTTTTTAATGATTGAGCCGTTTCAAAGGCCAAGTGATCTTTGATTTGACAAGGGTGACACACACACACACACACACACACACACACACACACACACACACACACACACACACACACACACACACACACACACACACACACACTCACTTGAAGTAAAGACAACTCGCGCAGCTCTTGACAGAATGTGCTCGGGAGAGGAAAGAGAGAGGAAAGGGTCAACAATAATAATCGATCATCTATTAGCAGATTATGCCGGAAAGGAGAAAGGAGAGAAAGCCAGCAGTTGAGGCAATGGTCAATGTTAAGGTGAAGAGGATTGTCAAGGATCGGTGGATGTGAAGGACGGCTGTCTATGTACAGGAAGGGAGGTGAAAGCGAAAGAGGAAGGGGGGGGGGGGGGGGGGGGGGGGGGGGCATAGAGCTAAACGAAGCGACAAATGTAGAGGAGATATAGATTAAGTTGACTATCCTTTGTCCTATCTGACTTTGGCAATTCAAGACCATTCCCAACACTCTATCGGGCGATGGGCTGCCATATGTCCACATAGATCATTACGATACTCGCCTACATCGCCTGTTCATCCATCAGGTGGTTTACCCCCCCCCTCTCTCTCTCTCTCTCTCTCTCTCTCTCTCTCTCTCTCTCCCGGGGGAGGCTGTTCTATGTCCTCTGTTGTTTCATTCTTATGGGGTGTCAGCTCCTATCATAATGTGTTGTCTTGTGCTGTGATGATTTTGTTGGTGCGGGTGAAGTTGGTCGTGTTCATGTGAACTGTTTGACAGGATCAGTCTATCACATTTTCTTGCTTATTAATACACTGTATATAAATCGCAATGTGGTATTCTACGGTGAGATTTGCTCGGTTATACTTTTGACGTAAGAATATCGTTATATGTATGTTCAGTTGGGCTTTTAACATTTGCTTGGGCAAATCTAACAGACACCTACACCACATCGTGCAACAACTCATGATTTTCATTCATGAAATTAATAACAGACAAGGTTAGGCAAAGACTCTTTGTTTGTTTATCTGTCAGTTTCTTGGTTTGTTTGTTTTTAAAGTATGAACTTCATTTTCGTTGAAGCGGCCAAGCATTCTGCGTATAGAATGTCTCCATCATGTGCTTCATGCTGATGCTGTTCAAACTACGCAGTAGCAGACTGCAATAGTGAATCTGGAACAAACTGGAACTCCTGTTCCAGCCAGGCCTTACAGGTAACTAAGTTAAGAACTAATTATCTTGCTCACGACATCCATCCACCTGTCTGGTATTGACAGTATGACTAGCCTTAGACTAAATGTTCATGATTTCATCTATGCTTATTACTCAATTACACATAATTATGCACACATAATCATACACATGCAGGCGCATTAACACACGTTATATTAATTCGACTTTCCATCTTCTTCTCCACTG
>JADBJO010003858.1:10000-12500 GCA_016801955.1 Conus betulinus | reverse complement strand
AGACAGACAGACAGACACAGACAGACAGACAGACAGACAGACAGACAGACAGAGGCGGCGTCATAGAGTTGTAGGTAGAAATTGTTACACATCGTCCCACCAGTTGGCTAGTCGCCAATGAGGCCAACCTTACAGCGAAACGAAAGGGTCCACAAGGAAGGCATGAGGAAAGCCAAGAAGCGTGACAACAGGCTTGAGACGATGGTTTGTTAGGTGGGTTTTTCCCTCAAACCTTCTCTCCCTCGAGGGCTGGTAAAGCCCAAACCCCTCATGAGGAATGGGAAGCTGATGTCTTTTATGTGAAATAGAATATGGACACAACACTGATTCTTGGAACAACATAGTTATCATTTTAGCCCCTTTCAGGATGTTACCAATATGTGTATAGCACGTGCAAACGGTTTTGACCGACAGAGTGATCACATATCTTCTTTTTCTTCTCTTCAAAATACGTCCAAGGGGTCAATTTGGAACTGCACAACACTCTTTGTTCCATGTGAGATATGTGTGCTAGACACACTGATGTGATTACCACACCCCTGCCAGACTCAGTGTCAATGGTTACCGTCATCGCCCTCCGTAGCGAACCATTTTATATGGTCACAGTTCTGAAAGGAGGGTCATTCTTGCCGCATTTCCCGATCACCTGTTGGAAACTTAGCGCAAGTCAGTACACAGTATCATTGAGTAATGTCCCGAATATACAAGAAAAGAGAATTTTTTCCCCCGGAAGAATATTGCGCTGTTATTCGGTTTGCTTCCCTGTGCTCATTAAGATAAGTTCAGATGGTTTCTAGAAGAAAGATGAAAATGAACAGAAAAGGACATTTGGTTCAAGACAGGGACATGGGTGAGTTTTAATGCCTAAAATCTGACGGCAAGAGTATCAGAGCCGGTCTATGTAGTTTTAATTTATTAATTATATCACAGGTATTGATCATTAACCACGTTGAGAGTATTTCAAAAATATTTGGGGTAAAAAAAGGTCTGATTATGATTTGCTAAACCTCAAAACGTTGACATGGCATTAGTGTGCTTATATTTGGAGCGTGAGCTGTGAAGCAAGGAGAGTTCTCACCATAGCTGAGCCCGTTGTTCTGTGTGTTTTCGGTATTGCGTTTGTTTCGCTTTGCAAATAGACAACTTTAGACCGAAACGAGATGTTTCTGAAACATGATTTGTTTGTCTCATTTGCTTCTTCTCCTTTTACTTCTTTGTGTAAGTTTTTTTTTTCTTCTTGCTTATCTGTAGACCACTAAGGGACCAAACAAGTTGCTTTTAAATCCTGATTAGCTTTTTGTATTCGTCTTTCTATTCTTCTTTTGCCTTAGCGTTGTCAAGAGTTTCTTGTGCGCCACACTGAATATCCGCGTTTCTTTACTTTTCTGCATTGTGTACCAATGCCCGGGCCTCTGCAAATACTTTCCGTATAAATTTTCTATTCGAATTTTCTTTTTTGTTCATCCGCCATTTCCTTAGCGGTCTGGAATGACAACTTTTCACTTATGCCATTTAAGATTACAACAACACAGAAAAAAAATCCCATACCATTTCCTAACTATTGCATGGAGTGTTAACGTTGGTCAATGGACTGTGAGTGGTTCTAGGACGTGGGGAACAGAATCAGGAAGGAAACGAACGCTGTGTAGCATGGAACATTAGCTTTTCCTTGCCTCTGAACTCATCAGTCTGCTTAAGAATTCGTAGATTTCAAAGAGTGACGCATTGCAGGTAATGAAAGTAGTTATAACGTTCAATATGAAACATCTTTGGGAAGTTTTCACCAGCAATTTTTATGCATCTGAAGCAAAGTTTTATGGTAGTAGTAGTAGTAGTAGTAGTAGTAGTAGTAGTAGTAGTAGTAGTAGTAGTAGTAGTAGTTGTTATTGGTGGAGGTGGTGGTGGTGGTAGTGGTGGTGGTGTCGTTGCTGTTTTTGCTGTTGTTGTTGTTGTTGTTGTTGTTGTTGTATTTTGTGCACGGACAGGTAATGTCCGTGTCAGAAAACATTCTGAAATAGAGGTTGGGCACGAGAGAATCTGAAGCAGCAAAATGACACGTGCATTAGACACTGTTGGAAATAACCTGTAAATGAACATTGATTTCGTGGCATTGCGTAGATCCCAGTCAGTCACACTGCAGTCATGAGCTGTGGTCTGTACAGATCACTAGACGTGAAAAAAGAAATGGAAAAGGACTGTCTCCCCCCCCCCCCCCCCCCCCCTCCTTCTGGATTAACGCACTGTGTCAAGGGTCAGCATTGTGTGCATGCCAGGGTGTACATACATCATTGCAGTCTCCTGGCTGAAAAAAAGCTCAGGGTTCTCTTCCAGGTCTTTCGCTCCCCCCCTCCTCCCTCCCCCCCCCCCCCCCCCCCCCCCCCCCCCCCCCCCCCCCCCCGTCTCCGCTAGTGTCTCCCCCGGCTCCCTTTTGGAGAAGCAAGCAAAACACACACACACACACACACACACACACACACACACACACACACACACACACACA
>JADBJO010003858.1:0-2500 GCA_016801955.1 Conus betulinus | reverse complement strand
GACCTGGGAATACCCTACTGGGAATACATACCTGACCCCAGACCAGAGAATACAGACCTGGGGTAATACAGACCTGGGATACAGACCTGGGAAAATACAGACCTGGGATAACGACCTGGAAACACAGACCTTGGAATCGCAGATCTGGGGATACAAGACCTGGAAACACAGACCTGAGAATACAGACCTTGGAGTACAGACCTGAGAATCAGACCTGGGAATACAGACCTGGGATACAGACCTTGAATACAGATCTGGGAATACAGACCGGGGGATACAGACCTGAGAATACATACCTAGGAGTACAGACCTGGGAATACAGACCGGGGTGGATACAGACCTGAGAATACAGACCTGGGAATACAGACCTGGTGATACATACCTGGGAATACAGACCTTGGAATACAGATCTGGGAATACCAGACCCTGGGGATACAGACCTTGAGAATACAGACCTGGGATACAGACCTGAGAATACAGACCTGGGAATTACAGACCTGGGATACAGACCTGAGAATACAGACCTGGGAATGCAGACTAGGAATACAGACCTGGAAAAACAGACCTGGAATACAGACCTGGAATACAGACCTGGGAATGCAGACTAGGAATACAGACCTGGAAAACAGACCTGGGAATACAGACCTGGGGATACAGACCTGGGGAATACAGACCTGGGATACACACCGACCTGGGAATGCAGACTAGGAATACAGACCTGGAAAAACAGACCTGGGAATACAGACCTGGGGATACAGACCTGGGAAATACAGACCTGGAAATACAGACCTGGAATACATACAGAACCAGTAAATACAGACCTAGGAATACAGACCTAGGAATACAGACCTAGGAATACAGGATCTGGGATACAGACCTGGGAATACAGACCAGGGGAATACAGACCTAGGAATACAGACTAGGGCAATACAGACCTGGGAAATACCAGACCATGGGATACAGAACTAGGAATACAGACCTAGGAATACAGACCTGGGATACAGACCTGGGAATACAGACCATAACAACCTAATGGGAATACAGACCTAGGAATACAGACCTAGGAATACAGACCTGGGAATACAGACCTGGGGATTACAGACCTGGGAATACAGACCTGGAAAACAGACCTGGGTGGACAGACCGAAAAGAGGGGAACACAGACAGGAGGAGAACACGACGAGTCAGAACAGAGCTTCATACAGACACACAGCGAGGAGCTGGAGGGACTGGGTATTGGTTAGGGGTGGGTGGCTAGGTGGGTGGGGAGGGGAGAGGGAGATTAAGGTGGTAGAAGAATACAGACGTGGAGGAAGAAACAGATGAAGGAAGAGAAACAGACACCCGGGGACTCCAAGGGACCACTCCCGCCACCATGCTGGGGTTTAAAATGACAATGAACGGGAGGGGGTTAACATAAAAGATAGAAATCCAACATTTTGTTACAAAGAGTTAACACTGAAAAAAAAGGGGGGAAAAATCGCTAAAAGGTCGAACACAACAACAAAAAAAAAATTGAAATACCATAACCGGTCCCAACGGCCTCGTCTTCGCTGTAATGGCATCACGGGGCTGTTGCCTCTTTCCGCCATTTTGAAACTGCAAATGGCTGCCATCATCTCTCTCATCTCTCTCTCCTCTCTCTCTTCGGGTCTTTTCTCTCTCTCGCTCGCTCGCTCGATCTCCTGTCATCTCTCTCTCTCTCTCTCTCTCTCTCCTCCTCTCTCTCCTCTCTCTCCGCCTCTCTCTCTCAGTCTCGTGCTTGGTTTCATGAGAGGAACCAGAGAGAGAAGACAGTGAGAGAGATGAGAGAGGGAGGGAGAGAGAAGGAGAGAGAGGAGAGAGAGAGAGAGAGAGAGAGAGAGAGAAAGAGAAGAGAGAGAGATAGAGAGAGAGAGAGAACAGATACACAGAGAGGGAGAGAAAGAGAGAGAAAAACGGACAGAGAGAGAAAGAGAGATAGAGAGAGAGAGAGAGAAGAGAGAGAGAGAGGAACACGGAAGACAGAGACAGAGAGACATACGGGACAAACAGACCCGCGGACAGACAGCCAAGACAGAACCGAGGCCGACCGGACCGACCGACAGACATAGAGGAATCTTCTCAATTAAGTGTGAAAAAAGAATAGTGGAATTTTTGTTGAGTGCTGGTTTCCACATTCGCATCGTCGTCAGCACTTTATCAGCATCATTATCTTCCGCCCTCCAGGACTGCTAAGCATGAACTGCTCGCTGTATGCACCCTCCACCACCTCCATCACATCATCTCACACACTACCTCTGCCCTCCATTCCGTTCTCCTCCCCCCCCCCACCCCACACCCCCCCCCCCCCCCCCCTCCCCCCCACCCCGGCCTGCATCTCCCATACAGAACAGTCGAAACACAACCAACAGACAGACATACCACACCCAGTAAAAAACACACACACACACTCTCTCTCTCGTCGCTCCTCTCTCACACACGACACACACCACCCTGTCTCTCTCTCTCTCTCTCTCTC
>JADBJO010003857.1:222500-225222 GCA_016801955.1 Conus betulinus | reverse complement strand
AGAATGCTTTAAACCTCACGGACCAAGATACAACTTTGACAGAAACTTGTGATATTTAAAAGAGACAAAGAACTCTTATTCACTTTATACGCAGAAAAGGAAATATCGATTTTGAAATGGACCATATCTAGCCACCTGCCAAACTAAGTCCGTTAGAATCTGAACAATGGCGGGTTAACCCGTTAGAAGAAGCTACCAACGCCTAAAAAAAGATGGAAAATGATAAGATTTTGTTGTCCGTTCTCTAAATGAGGGAAACAGTAAAGGAGGAATGTCTGTAAACACAAAAAGAGGAATAATAATTGGTCTTCCGAAAGGAGAGAAACCGCGAGAAGATACTTTAAGAACTGGAGACCTATCTCACTTTAAATGTACGTACAAATTGCTTCAGCTTGTATTGCAAGCAGAATAAAAAAAAAATGTTCTACCAAAGCTCATAAACCGGACAAGACGGTTTTCGTTCCAGGAAGATACATAGGAGATAGTTTACTAACAATATACGATTTATACATTATTTAGAAGTGAATCGCTTACGAGGGTTATTAATTTCTGTCGACTTCGAAAAAGCATTCGATTCAGTTAACTGATCATAGATGAGTAAAATTCCTGGCTGCATTCGGATTCGGAAAAAAGGTATTCAACGATGCATAGCATCTTTTTTACGATAATATAAGTCTTACGTGATAGTGGTTTTGTGCGTAGAAATACTAGCGACCAAGATAAGGCAAGACCCCGATATCAAAGGCATAAAGATAGAAACCACAGAATTCAAAATAAATCAGTTTGCAGACGACACTACCTTTACGTTAGAAGGAGATAAAGAAATCATATGAAAAACTATTTAGAAACCTTTATGAATTTCAGCAAATATCTGGACTCAAATTGAACTATGAAAAAACGTTTAATGTTTGGTTAGTACAGAGAAAAATTCCACGAAAACATATTTACCCTACTATAAATGGAATGGAACCCCTCACAGTTCAAAATTCTAGGACTGTGGTTTACTAATAGTCTATCAGATATGACGGAAATTAATATGAAATACAAATTTACAGAAGTCCCAAACCTGTTCAAAATATGGTCAAAAAGAATAATAACACCATTAGGTAGAGTAGCTGTGCTCAAATCTTTAGTGCTATCAAAACTGGTGTACTTATGGGATCCTCTTTCCGAATCCTCCTGATTCCCAGATCGCTTCATTACAGAAAATGTGTTTCAAATTTGTTTGGAATAACAAAAAAGATAAAAAATAAAAGAAAATACTCAATACATAATATACATAAAGGAGGGATAGGTATACCCGACCTGAAAATATATATATCAGCTCCTTAAAAATCGCCTGGATACGGAAGGTGTACATGCACGACCACAAGTGGAAAATAATATTACATTCATTATGTCCCGAAATAGGTATCATTGACGCATATGGCCCTGACAGATTTGTTGAAAGTAATGTTATAAACAGATTTGGAAAGGCGTCTTTCAGTCGTATCATCATAGATTCTGCAAACAGGTAGAATTAACTGAGAGTACAGATTTAGCTGCTGAACCTATCTTTTGTAATGAAAAGTTCAATGTAGGAGAAAAAACTTCTTTTACAAGAAATGGATGCAGACAACATATTTCTAGTTAAACATTTACTCGATGAGGATGGTAACTTTCTAAGTTGCCATGAACTGTCGGAGAAAATGGGCTTTCATATCAATTTTCTAACTCATTTAAGTTGCGTGCGTTCGATCAAAGCTTTATACAAAGAAACGAAGATTGAAATCAGATAGTAACATTGGTAATGATAAAACTTTAGCACTTCAAAAATGTGTAGTATTAATAAAGGATCACGTGCTTATTACGATATTATGGTGGAAGCCAATGAGGTTCTTAACATTAGTGCATTTATCAAGTGGGAACAGTGTCTTAATATACCAATTGATTGGGTAGAGGTACTGAAAAGGATTAAGAAAATTAAAGAAACAAACTGAAATGGTTTCCAATTAAGATATGCCACTGAATTCTGGTAACAAATAGTGTGTTGAAAAGTATGCAAAATATTAGTATAGCGACAAATGTAATTTCTGCATTAGAGAGAAAGACTCAATTAATCACTTTCTGTGGGAATGTGAGTTTACCCGTATTTTCTGGAAAGACCTGGAAAGGGTTCTGCAAGTTACCTACCACTTGCAATCTGTCTGACAAATGCAACACGCGCGAAACCAAAAAATGTTTCATGTGTACAGATATTTAATTGCAACCCTTGTGAATCAAATTAAAGCAATTTCATTTGGATTGCGTAATGTTTTTTGCAATGATAAAGCAATGTAAAGAGACCCACCCTGGGAAAGAAAATCCACAAACATGTTTCTTTAATCTGTTCAAAAACGGATGTGTCCACCGCGCGCAGCAACACACAATCGAGACAGCGCTGCCTCATGGAGTTGATGGTGTTTGCGATGACGGCCTGGGGATGTTTTCCCCACTCCTGTCGCAGGACGTGCAGCAGCTGTTCCCGATTAGCTGGACGTGGGCGGTTTTGCATGGACTCGCCGGCCAAGTTCTCCCCAGATGTTCTCGATTGGATTGAGATCTGGACTGTTCGCAGGCCATGCCATCCTGGTGATCCCAGCTTCCTGAATGAAAGTGTTGACAGCCCTGCAGCGGTGTGGTGTGGCGTTGTCATCCTGGAGGACAGCTTGGGGTCCGATCTGCTGGAGGGTCGCTGTGACCA
>JADBJO010003857.1:195000-210000 GCA_016801955.1 Conus betulinus | reverse complement strand
AGGAGGTTTTGTAAATCTTTGTGGACTTTAGGAAGATGGTAAAAATAAGGTGTCTTAGTTTTCTCAGGCTCCAGTACACCCCACCTGTAGCAGTCATCGTCGATATGGTCCTTTGAGTGCAGCTTTTCAATGAGGTGGTTTGATTTTGATGCAATATCTGTTGTGGGATCAGCCGTCAGATGCTCATAGTGAGTTGTGTTGTGAAGCTGTCTGTGTGCTTCCTCTACATATTTATTGAAATCTTGCACCACAATTGCTCCACCTTATCTGCTGGTGATATTCGAAGGACCCTGGTATTCACAAGTTTTTTTTTCAGTTCTCTCAAATCGGCACGTTGTTCTTTGTTTAAGTTTTGTCGCTTGGTAGGTTGTGAGATATGGGATTCCACTCTGGATAGAATAGTGGAACAGTAAGCATCAAGAGCCTCATCTCTTCCCTTAGGGGGACACCAAAACTTCTTCTTGTAGAATTTCAGCTTTTTGGGAATGAGAGTGGGAGCATCATCATCATGGAAGAATTCCCTTAAGCGCAGACGGCAGAATTCCTTCAAAAGTATCTTGGAGCAGCTCTGTTTCATCATAAGTTGAGGGTGTTGGGCAAAACTTGGGTCCCATAGCCAGTAACCTGGTCTGGGCATCAGTGAGTTGGTATGATGAAATGTAATGACTTGTGAGGGATCTGTTTTTATTAACGGAACACGACGTCTGAAATGGCGGTTTCTTTTAGTTTTCTGGGGTGGGAGTTCAGTTTGTAAACTAAACAGAGGTTTTAGTCTTTTGCCGCTATCCTGAAATAAGGCTGATATCTTTTTCTTTTTCGTGTCACTACAACGTGACCTGACGGATCTTTGCACTGAGTCTATTTTCTGGAGAGACTTTGCAAGAGTCTCTTGATCCAAATTGTCCGTTAAGGCTACCCGAAAATGGATTAAATTGTTCTCCAGGTCTTCCACAGCTTCTTCATAAAAGCTATGACACAACTGAAGAATGTTTCTTTCTGTATTCCTCAGTAGAGTCTGTATTTTCTGTGTTAAAGTTGTCGTGGGGGAAGAGCAGAGAAGGGGAAAAACAATCTCATACCTTTTGGCGTGACATCACGGT
Organism: Conus betulinus; assembly: GCA_016801955.1. Lineage (NCBI taxonomy): Eukaryota > Metazoa > Mollusca > Gastropoda > Neogastropoda > Conidae > Conus > Conus betulinus. The sequence continues at coordinate 208,900 of JADBJO010003857.1, read as the reverse complement.
TCAAGCAGGTTCCCAGAAATTGGTAATGAGATTTATAACGTTCTAGTTTTGATACCAAATGCAGTCCATAGCCTGTCCCTGTACTGGGGTGGCCAGATCCAGAGCAACTGGATGCACTTTGATACGAATTGCTGTCCATGACAAAGAATGGCCAAACGAAAGGACGAAATGGCTTCTGGGTGGATCCATTACAAAGTGAATGCACTGTCGTTTCTCACAAAGCTATGTGGCATAACACAATTCAAATAAAAAAACAACAACACCCAAATCATTTTATAGAAGCGCTTTCGGTTTTAGCAAACCTTCCTCAGCTGACCATGGAAGTCGGCGTCAAAACTAGTTGACGTAATGTGTGTTTTTTACGTCATCATTAATCCCCCCCCCATCATTACTGTATGATAATAGTGATGCCTGGGTGAAGTCTCAATGTGTGGGATTAGTTGGTTTCACGTGAACAATCTGCCCTGGGAACTTGCCCTTCGCTGAACCAACTAATCCCACACGTTGAGACCAAAAGGGTAGTTGGTCTTCAACTTGTGTCTCCACATCCTCTCTCTGTCTTTTCTTTTCTGTGCATCTGTGGTCTTTAAGAGTTCAATCACACAACATTTCAAATCTGACAGCTGGTGTCCCAGGTCCACAGAAACGGCGTGCCACAAGTGTATCTTGCTTTCTGATGATGTCAGAGCGATGACCACTGAAGCGTGTTTGAAGGCTGTTTCCCGTCTCCCAACATACTGTACATCCTGGCAATGTCCACACAGATTGTGTGAGTTTGGAATGTTTAGGCAAAGAAATATCTATGCAAGCAGAAAGTTTTGGGGTTTTTTTGTTTGTTTGTTGTTGGTTTGTTTGTTTGTTTTCACCACTATAAAATAAAGAAGACGGAAACAAATAAAAACGAGTGAACAGAGTGAAAAATAAACTGGCGGCCATTTTTTTTTATTACGAGACGAACAGGAGAAGCAACTAATAGCAGCTAAGTGATTTCTTGTTCTTTGTCACTATCCTAGCCTGAAGAAGACGCAAGATGTCGAAATACATTGTGTCTAGTCCTGTACTCTGTCTGTGTCCTTGGAGGTAAGTAACCCCCTCTCTTTTCAAAAAATAAACTGACATTACTTTGTTTTCGCCCTCCAACCTCCATTGCACTCAGAAAATGAGAATGTATGCAAAGTCTGCACAATGAATGCTATTGAAGATGAATACCATTTTTTGTTCAAATGCAAAGCTTATGACGATGTCCGCAAAAAGTGTAAAATTTTTCAGACGACTGTTGCGAACAGACAGAGAGTAAGTGAGATTTTATCTCTTGACAACGAGGACCACATAAGATCTTTAGCTATGTTTATCGCTGAATCCTACAAAATCAGACAATATAAACTTTCAGTCTGAAAACAATACTTTTCGTGCAAGTATTACTTATGGGTTTTTTTCGGTAACCCCTTATGGACTTTAATTTGTGAATTGATATGATTTTTGCTGCCCAAGAGTTTTCTAACTTGACCTAGATTGAGGACAGTGAGCTTATGTTCCTATTTTATTATGTTTTGCTTGTTCACTCTATTATGAAGGAATGTTTACTTGGTTTACTAGCTTGTCCTTCACAGCCATTTATGAAATTGCTCAAAACTGTATTTGAGACTGTGTTTCTACCCCATGACATAAGGGCTATTAGCTGTTTACAAGATGGCGACGTGTTTTTTGTCCCCTGAGGCTCAAAAATCAAAATAATGAAATAGCGTTGTCACCGGTGAGGTTTGGAAAGCCAGCACTATGCCATCGTGTCTCCAACAGAACCAACAAGCCACAGGCAAGTTCCATTCAGTGCTAATTGACATACTTTGAAAGAAATCTTGTGTCAAACATCTCATCGGCATTGTGGTGTTGTGGCCAGGATGTGGTACCTTGGAAAAGCACTTTCTCACTTTTACTCTGACAGCACACATGTTCTGTTGTCAGAGTGTCCGATTTCAGCGAACTGAACTGGGATGTGGGCAAGGTTGTTTTGGGGTATGGACAGCCATCCTGGTGATTTTTGTGTCCACTGCCATCCTTGTCTGTGGAGATGTCAATCCTAATCCAGGCCCTCCCTCCCCCAAAAGAAAACAGATAACGACGTAACTTCAGGTGAGACTCTGGCCTGGGAATATTCTGGCACCCGCCTACTGATAGTGACGTACACAACAGCTCCATGCAAGGCCTGCATCAGTGTGTCAAAGATAGTGTCAGGGAAGTAGTGAAAGGTGCTATGAAAGAATTACGAGATCAGCAAGTGGCACAACATGAAGCCCTGAAGTCCTACCAAGAGCCACAGACCACGAGGTTGGAGAGCAGAGTGAAACGATTAGGGGACAGTCTGTCTGACCAGCTAGGAAGGATCGAAGAAAGGCAGAGTAAGACAGAGGAGGAGCTGGAATGCGTAACAATACGGTATGAGAGATTACAGGAAGAGAATGCAACTCTGTGGAAAGAGATCAACAGGTGGAAAAGTAAATGTGACTACTTGGAAAACCAAGTAGGCGAAACAACTTACTGTTCTTTGGGATGAGAAAGACAAGGCCAACGAAAACTGGGAGGAGTGTGAACAGAAAGTGAACACAGTAATCAAAGAAGAAATGCGTCTTCAGGAGGAGATTGCCATTGAGAGAGCTCATAGACTGGGGAAAGGAGAAGGCGTGGTCGTCAAGTTCTTATCTCACAAGTCAAAGGAGCTGATTCTCAAGAATGCCAGAAAACTGAAAACTTCAGAAAAGCATCAGAATGTATATATCAGGGAAGACTTCTCTGAGACAGTGCGGAAGAAAAGGCAGGGACTGAGGAGAAAAGCCAATGAACTCTATGACAGCGGGCAGAAACCAAGATGAAGTTTGACAAACTGTTTACAGAAGAAGGCGTCTACACTTATGACACTGACAAAGAACTAGTGAGACTGAGTGGTCGGGGGAAGGGTAACAGCAGAGGAAAACATGAAGAAACGGAAGAAGAAAGAAGAGGCGGCAGTGGTGAGATGAGACAAGATATATAAGAGGACACTGAAGTGCTCAATCATTGTAATTCCTCTGATCTCTACGATCTTTCCAAAGATGGCTTCCCTCTTCTTTCCACTCACGATGAAGGCAACGCAAGTCGATCATACATTCTGCCAACGTCGGAGTACCCGAGTGCAAATGAAACCAGAGACAATCCGGCCAGAGAGAATCCAGGTCGGGCTGCACGTGAAAAAACTCGGGGGACAAGGCGACAGTTCAACACTACGGCTGCCCACCTTTCCCCTTCAAGTCCCGTGATGGCAAGACAGCGCGCGAGCTCGGCTTCTCACAGCAGAGGGGTGGCAGGCCAAAAAGAAAGCGCACATACGACTCTACACCACTGGATGAAACATGAGAAATTGAAACAAGCAAGAGGGGCTATGGGTGGTCGGGTGGTGGTTCATCAAGCAGGGTGGAGGTGTGGCTGGTGATGGGGATGTAGGGTGGGGTGGCGGTCTGAGTAGGAGAACTAGCAAGGGAAATGAATGGAGAGAAAGTGATGGGGCTGGAGGAGGGGGTGGTACTGGGCGCAGGGGTGGAGGTGGAAGGGTTCAGGGAAGAGGTGGAATAATGCCAAGAGTTGACGGGGTGGCCGAGGCCCAACCAGTGTTAATATATCGGCACATGGAACTGTGAAGGTTGGATAATAAACTAGATATTCCTGTTGTTGTGTCGATGTTATTAGATTTCGATATATTTTGTTTAATGAAAAACGTTTGTGTATTTAGACAGTATTTCGTACACCTTTTTCAGTGATTACGATGTTTTTGTCTCCAAAGCTGTGAAGTTATCGCAACAAGGCGGTTCTCAGGGGGAGTAATGATGTGTGTAAGGAAAAGTCTGGTCGGGTTTACTGAGAGGATCAATACGTACTTGAATAAATGTTATCATATTGAAAATGGATCGTGAATTACTTGGAACTGAAAAACCAGTGTTTCTTATCAGTATTTATATACACCCCTTATGACAGATTTACTAGAGACTATCACAATATGGTTTTGGTGTTGAAATCATTGAACAGTGCTTAATTGATCTCCATGAACGTTTTGAGGATTTATATGTCATAGTGTGTGGAGATATGAATGCGAGGACTGGGTGCGAGAATGCTTTGTTAAAGGATGTGTTGTCGGAAAATAAGGTATGGGACTCGTTGTATGAAGTGATGAGGATTATGTGTTCCGTAGGAAGTCTGAACATACGGTAGTAACACATTTTGGAAAAGAGTTGATTAATTTTCTGTTCAACGTTTGATTGTGTTGTCATGAACGGTCTAATTCAGTTTGGTTTCGATGATTCACTGACTTTTGTTTCCAGTTCAGGGGGCAGCACCATTGACTATTTTATAGCATCTGGTGATCTCTGTCTGCAGGGTTCTATTACGTCACTGCGTGTCTTGTCCTCTGTGGACTCCGCACATTTCCCTGTTTGTATTACACTGAACGTGGATGTTGATTTCGATCATCTTAGAAAAAAAGAAAAGAAATGGATTGAAAAACGCATTTGGAATACAAGCTTAGAACCACACATTTTGTAGAGGCTTTAAACAGCGAGGAGTTTAACAGATTGTATTCCAGGGCGTTGATGCTAATTAATACAGATATAAATCAAGCTGTAAACTTGTTTTCTAATGCTTTGGTTAGCAGTAGTGATTGTATGAAGAAAACTATATGTGTTAGTAATGAGCCACGAATACCCGACTGGTACGACAGGGATTGCGCACAGTTAAAGAGCAAAGTGAGGCAGTCGTTAACAGTCTTTCATAGTTGTAAAACGTTTAAATCTGACAAACGTAAAGATTTTGTTCAATATCGAAAATATTACAAGTCTTTTATTAAAAAGAAAAGGGGCTGTTTTAAACGTGAAAAAGCTAACAGACTGGCTTCTTTCGGTAAAGATAGTAAGGGGCTTTGGAGAGAAGTAAGAAGTATGTCAGGCGGAAAAAAGTCTCAAATTTGCCCTGATATATCAGATCAACAATGGTATCATCATTTCAAAAGCCTGTTCAATGTGCAGAATATCAAAGTACATGACTGTAGCACCGAAAATGTTAATACTGATTGTAATGAATTGAATTTACCTATAAATGAGAGTGAAGTGCTTCAAGCTATTAATTCTTTAAAAGAAAGAAAGGCGTGTGGAATTGATGAAATCACTGCAGAAAAATGTGAAATCAGGTAGCAACTTCTCGGTCGTCTTCTTAACTAAACTATCAATGCACTATTTGACAGAGGTTCGTATCCAGAAGAATGGACTAAAGCAATCATAGTTTCAAATTTTAAAAAAAAGGTGACAAAACAGTAACTGACAATCACAGGTGGGTTTCGCTATTAAGCTTAGTTAGTAAATGCTACTGTACGATTCTGAATAGGGGACTAGTAAAATGGATCGAAGAGAACAGAAAACCGACAGAATCTCAGGCTGGATTTAGAAAGGGTTACTCCACAGTCGACCATATTTTTACTTTAAATGCTATTATAGAAAAGTGTTTTTTTGAAAAAAGAGGTGGCAAACTCTATGCATGTTTTTTAAACCTAAGAAAAGCATTTGATTCAGTCCAACATGAACCACTATTTGAAATTTTGCGTACAACTGGCATACATGGCAAATCTATGGCAGCAGTCACAGCAATTTATGAGTCAATTGTTTCATTTGTGAGAATTGGAGATCGTCTTACGGAGTTTTTTTTAGCTGTCCGGTAGGATTGAGACAGGGTTGTATACTTAGTCCAGAACTTTTTTTTCTATTTTCATAAATGAAATCGCTGCATACGTAGATGGCAGCAGTATGCATGGCATTCAGTTGTTACCTGGTTTGGTTGAACTCTTCCTTCTGTTGTTTGCCGATGGTATTGTTCTTTTATCCGATACTGCCCGGGGTCTTCAAAACCAAATTAATTTATTAAATGAAGTTTGCAAAAGATTATTTTTAAATATAAATAAAGATAAGACCAAAGTGATGGTTTTTCGAAAAGGCGGGTTTTTAGGTAAAAACGATAAATGGACTTAAACGGATCTATCCTGGAAGTGGTAAACGAGTATAATTACTTGGGTTTTGTTTTACAACGAAAATGAGTATTTGTAAAGGTGTTGATGCCTTGGCGGCAAAGGGTAGAAGAGCATGTATGAATTGTGTAAAACATATTAGCAGTCTCCATGATATATCTAAATCCTGCTTCTTTAAATTTTTTGACACACAAGTTCAACCTGTCATTACGTATGCTGCAGAATTGTGGGGGTTAAACAGATTGGAAAACATTGAAAAAAATCATACATTTGCATGCAAACGTTTTTTGAAAATACCATTAAAATTACCATACAAAATTGTGTATGGTGAACTGGGTAGATATCCACTATATATTAACAGTTATGTGAGATGCATAAAATACTGGCTAAAGATTTTGAAGATGGATGAGTCAAGGCTACCACGATTAGCATATATTATGTTAAAAAACTTGATGAAAAAGGTAAAGCGTGTTGGGCAAGTTCGATTAAAATACCTTCTTTCGTCGTTTAGGATTTGGATATGCCTGGGTTAACCAAGGTGTTGGATGTGAAATTTCTTTTGTATCATTGTTCAGGCAACGTTTGAAAGATAATTTTCTACAGGAATGGGATAGCTCAGTAATGAACAATGACATATATTGCACGTACCGGCTATTTAAAAATGTGTTTGAAAGTGAACCATATTTTCAATATCTTGATATCAGATGCTTTCGTGATGGTTTTTGTTAAACTAAGAACCGGGGTACTATTCCAATAAACGGTTCCTCTTTTAGGACTACTTTTAGTGAAACGCTAAACTTTCTGTGTCCTTTCTGTAATAGAAAATGAAAACCATTTTATTCATGTTTGTCCTTATACGATGATATTAGAAAGAAGTATTTGTCTGGAATTGATCAGCACTATACTAGTATTCTGATGAACAAATCCATGAAATTGACTCGAAATCTAGCTTCATTCATCTTTTATGCAACTCGACAAAGAGGGCTGTTGGTCGAAAGTCATGAAGGATGATTACACGGTGATAACTATAAAAGTTTAGATATGAAAGGAAGTAAAGTTGTATTAATAGTACTGTTGCTATTAGTCTTGTCAAGTTACGATATACTTCATTGTTATTCTGTTTCTTGACCATGTATCTAGGGGCTGGTGGCCTAAAGATAATAAATCATTGTTCATTGTTCTCTCTCTCTCTCTCTCTCTCTCTCTCTCTCTCTCTCTCTCTCTCTCTCTCTCTCTCTCTCTCTCTCTCTCTCTCTCTATATATATATATATATATATATATATATATTGAATTATAAACAAAGCTTGCTCTTATGTCTCAGATTGTAGAAATAGGGGGGTGATAAGCCTACATATCTGCAGTGGTAGATAATATAATAATAATATAGACAATATATGTTAGTGAGCTTCCTCCCCTTTGGAGATGGTCTCCCGCTTCAGAGACTATAAGCTTGCTGAAGGTTCATTTTGAGAAGCATTTATTATTCCCCATTCACCCACTCAAGCACATACTGTCAGTTAGGCAGAATTATCTACCACTGCAGATATGTAGGCTTATCACCCCCCTATTTCTACAATCTGAGACATAAGAGCAAGCTTTGTTTATAATTCAATAGTTCTTGCAGTCATTGCAACACCTAGCTGCTCTGTAAGTTGCTGGAATGGTGCTCGGTACTTATCCTTGGAATTTATTGTTTTATTGTATTTTATATATATATATATATATATATATATATATATATATATATATATATATATATATATATATATATAGATATCAGAGGATTATAAATTAATTAAAAACAATCGATGGGAAAAATGACGCATGCACAGGGAGGGAGAGAGAAAGACAGAGACTGGGATATATATATATAAAAAAAAATAATATATATATATATATATAGAGATATATATAGATAGAGAGAGAGAGAGAGAGAGAGAGAGAGAGAGAGAGAGAGAGAGAGGGTGGGGGTGGCGGGGGAGAACTCAGACAGCATTTAATCGATCAAGGACTGAAATATTAGGCATAGCTATTCTTCCAATCTGTCCTTGCTAAGCTAAAGTATGCAGAGAGAGAGAGAGAGAGAGAGAGAGAGAGAGAGAGAGAGAGAGAGAGAGAGAGAGAGAGAGAGATACATCTTGCCACAATGATCATTCAGATAATTGGCCCTGATCTTCTCAAAATGCATCCCGATACTGTGTTCGTTATCTGTTCGTCTGGCTAGTTGTGAATTTGGAAATTCTTGCTGACTAATACAGCAAAATCCAAGGTCTGCCCTATGCAATCGAAACGCATGAGTGATACCAACCAAACAGCATGCAAACGTCTGAAGTGACTTAAACAACCTCTTATGATCCCGTCTGCTTACTGATCGGTATACATACGCGATAGACAATGCAAACATGGGGTGTGCTGATTATGAGTATGACTATGATTATGACTATGATTATGATTACTATAGTTCTTGGTGTGTTCTGTACCGACCATACAGACGTGCGTACGACATAATCTATAAACTTGGTAACCCTGCTGTGCTTGTGCTTGGTATCTTTGGAAATATTATGATAATTCGGATCATGTATCGTCTTCCTCCATCCAATGTTAGTGTGTTCTTCTTCCAAGTTCTGGCGTGCTCTGATACGCTGATGTTGGTGGTGGGTCCTCTAGATAGCTGGCTTGACAGAGAATTTGATGTACCAAGATTTAAAGAGCTGGGTACTTGGTCATGTAAGGTGGAGCCAGTGATACGGTACATGACGCCATCCTTGTCGGCATGGATGCTTGTGACCCTCTCCATTCAAAGAGCAGCCTCTGTGTCATGGCCTCATCGAATCAATGTTGTGTGGACGAAGAGAACATCGCGAATTGTTGCCAGTATAGTGATCATCATCACATTTATCATCAACTGTCACTTTCTGTATGATATGATCGTGATGCTCATTATTGTCCAGACTCGTGTTGTCATAGGGCTGTATCACAAGCGTACGATTGGTTTAGGTCAGTAATTTGGCGTAACATTGATTTTGTTCAATTTTCTCTACTGCCCTCTGTCATGTTGTTGCTTAATAATAGCATTATTGTATGGAAACTTGTCAGATCAGTCAGAAAAGGCAGGCGTCTTCCCGTGCAACAAGCCACTGAAGGTCACAGACTACAGCAAGTGTCTTCATTGACCTTGTCCCTTATAACTGTCAGTGTTTGTTTTATTCTCCTGTCAGCACCCTATACAATAACAAGAATCATACCATCTGTTGATGATGACGACCCAGTTCAGTATGGAAAATACAAAGTCTTGACAGCCGTCAGTAAAATGCTGTTCTACAGCAACAGTTCTGTTAACTTTTACTTGTATTGTCTATTGGGCAGGAAGTTCAGAACAGAGTTTACAAATATCATACTTCTGTGTTTTATCCCTGGAGGGAAAAAGTCAGCCACCTGATCTTTAAAGATTAAGTTCGCTCGTGCCTGTCCATATGTGGACAAAAGAGCTGGAAACCATGGCAGAAGACATCTCACAGTGCATCATTTTCAGCGTAGTGTTTATAACTGAATGATTATCACATACCTTAGAATAAAAGCATTCCAATGAAATGTTCATCAAGGACTTGAAACTCTTGATTGCCCAATGTTTTTTTACTGAGCGACTATGGAACCAACACTCTGTAATGTGGTCAACACAAGACATTAACAATCCTCCTTTCTTCAAGATATGTAATGTGGTCAACACAAGACATTAACAATCCTCCTTTCTTCAAGATACTGTTCTTTTCTTTTCATTTTGTTCACCAAATCTTATCTTCCCTTTTCAAATACCTGCCATTTTTCCTATCCCTCCTTTGCATACGTGCACTCATCTTTACTCAGCTATGTTGATGTCTTCGACCCTCTTACCACTCTATCAATTAGCAGGATCCTTTCAGGTGAAAACGGCACAAGTACTCTACAGCAGGTGCAACAGAAATCAGCTGACTGCATTGGCTCTACCTATACAGGTGAATTCAGATCCTGAACGAGTTTTTGAATCCTCAAAGTGACAACTCTCACAAGAAATTCCCAAAGTTTTTGTATCATGAGAGAGAGAGAGAGAGAGAGAGAGAGAGAGAGAGAGAGAGAGTATCACTCACCTTAAAACCTTCCACATTTGTTGCAATCAGCCCCATCCTTGCTTGTATCATGGTAGCACAAGCAAAACGCATGCCAGTAACGTTACTTTTTTTCCCTTGGACTCACCTCTGCTCCTCACCCACCTCCATCCGTTTCTGATAACACCTACCCAATGAATGACAGGCCTATGTGTTCAAGTTCTCATGACCTTATTGTTATCGACAATGGTTGTGCCGAGAAGAACGTTTGAGGTGCAGCGCCTTTTTGTTTAGGCATTTTAAATGCCCAGGGCCATGGCACTGGGAAGGAAAAGCACTCAGATCTTGTATACTCTACTCACGATAAGGACACTGAGATATTCGCAGTCGTGGAAATTTGGTTTCGTCCTCTTGGTAATCAAGACAAGTGCCGTGACATCCCCCCCCCCCCCCCCCCCCCCCCACCCAATCCCCGGCCCCCCTTTCTGGCAATCACACCATCTCTTTGCCTCATCAGCCCCATGCTGGTAGTATTGCATATTCCCTCCTGACCATATCTGCTTTTCTCTTCTTTTTTCATTAAAACATATAAAATTTAAAGAACAAACAAAAGATAGGCTACAAATTCTTTATCATGTGATTAGACAGTGAACCATTCACATTCCAGTGAAGAAAAGAAAAGGGTTTAGAATTTTCATTTTCAACAAACCAATTTGGCTTATCACTGTCAGCAAACGTGGGGAAAGCATTGCACGTCCATCATGAAACGTGTCATGCATGCCGACTGACACAGATTTAACCTGCACACACTCAGTGTTTAGATGCATAGGTTCAGTTCGGTCAGTGGCTGAATCGCTAGCGCAGCAAACCTGGTCTACCGTTTTCCGATTAGCACGTGCAAGTTTTTTTTTTTTTCGCTGTCCCAACCTCTGCGCCACCTCAGAGGCAGTGCACCCACGCCGCTCAGTCCGACACCCCGTCCAGCCACAGCCCAGCCGGCCCTGCCGCAGCCCCGGCACCGGCAATCCACAGGGAGCAGTCAATGTCAAGTCGTCAAGAGGCAACCCACCGGAGGAGACGCTGCACTGCTGCCGAGTCACTTCAGTGGTGTTCAGTGGCGCCTGTTCTGATCTAACATACGCAGGACACCTACTAAGCCCCCTACTGACGACAATAATTGCTTAGTCGTGGAGCCGGCATGAGTGAGCTCTCCCTCTGGAGGGCGCCACCACGTCGTCCGTCCAACGACAGTCCCCATGGACTCGCCGATACGAAACCAAACCAAGGCCACAGACGTGGAGAGGACATCGAAATTGAGGTCACCATGAGAGCAGGGCATGAAGGGCCACAGAATTTGAGACTTTTTTTTTAATGCTGATCGATGAGAATGAGGATGATTAAGATGATGCTACGGATTTCCATTTTGGTCTGAGACTACATGACAGGGCTGTACTCTACGCTTCCTTTCATAATATATCCCAGCGTCAACCAGGCCCGCGAGATACAGACACCTGCAGTGTTGGTCAGGAAATTTGAGCAACACTCTCAGAAACGCATCCATTAAGTGGATGAAACTCGACTGTGTGGTCCCAGTCTTCCCAACTGAGCCCCTAGCAAACTCAACTCTGGGTAGGAGCCGGTCGGGGCATAAAAACCCACATGACTCTGATGGGATTAGAACCCACGACCTCCCAGCCGGGAGTCCGCGACGCTAACCACTTCGCCACGTGCAAGTTTTATGTCATATTCGTTACACCATGATAGCAACACCAGTGCACTCTTCAGTTTTTTTTTTGTTTTTTTTTTTTTTTTTTTTTTTGCCTTTGTTAAGAGATCACAAAGAGTGTCTTTGGGCTGGCCAACGTCCTATCTCATCTCCACAAGCTTGTCATTGGAATTGATAAGATGCTTCTTACCATCTATCAGGAGGTGATTGAATACCATTGTTGCTCGTTTACCCTTCACTATGAGCTTTTTGTTAGGTTAGGTGTGGAGTAAACCTTTTCCTGATTTCTCTGACGTGACTAGAAAAGTCTTCACCAATGAAAATACGACTGACCAGGAGGCTGCCCTTTGCCTTCAACATTTTTATCTTCTATTTACACTAAAAGAACTTTAGAAAAAGATTTAAAAAGAAAAAAAAAAAAAAAAACGCTTCTAGCAATCACAGGGGAATCAGGTTTAGAACTTAACCAGTGACCAGTCAAATTCCACATCACGCGACAGGCTGAGCTTGTCAGTGAGAGGGTTCTTTACAAAACGTTCACACTCGGTTGGTGTCCCATTGTCCCTCCTCGATAAGCCGTAGAAAATGAGATTATCGTAAACAGTTTGGAAAGAGCTTCTTCTGCATTGCAGTTAAAGATAAACATAAATAAAAGTATTACGATTGTGTTTTGAAAAGGGTGGTTATCTTGCCACCAGAGAAAGGTTGACATATGGTCAGTATGCCTGTGGTGAATATTTGTTTTCTGTCCCTTGCAATGAAGGTTATTTTCCATCCAATACACATGTTAAATCAACAATGCACACATTATTCATTACATTTATATATCATGTTTAACTAGAGCTGTCAAGATCATACAAAAGTGCCATAAATTCGTATATTTCAATATAAATGTATTGCTCCATATCAATTATTATTAAATGAAATATTGAAAAGCTGCAAGGGTATATACCAGTTACAATATATAAACAAAGGCTATGAAAAGAAAACAGAAAAGAAACGAACAAGGGAATGAACCAATAGCCCCCTCACCACACCCCTGAAGGGGGTGTATGGTGCCTGGGGCATGGTGGTGAATACTTGTCAGTATCTTGGTATTTTTTTTTTCTACACGCTTTACCTTTACCTTTGCTTGAAAACATATTGTAAGTAGAACTAAATGTGCGTTATTGTGTATTTTGAGGAAATTAACACTGCAAGATAATGGATCTCTGAGGGTTTTTTGTTTCGTTTTTGTGTGTTTTTGTTTGTTTGTTTGTTTAATTATTTGATATCCCAATTCAACCAATGTTACAATACAATGCTGAGCTATGGGGTCTTGATTCTATTCTTGTGCAGATTGAGTGAATTCATTTGTATTCTTTGAAGACATTTCTTGGCGTTTCTAAGAAAACACATTAAACATAGAAAACAAATGAAATTAAATAAAATGGATATATTTATTAGCCTATATCCTGTTTATCTAATTTCAATGTTTAAAGGTATTCCTTACTGGTTAAGGATAACACAAATGGAACCATACAGATTGTCTTATATAGCCTATGCGACGCTCATAGACTTGGTTGCCAGAGGTAAGAAACACAGGATTTCGAAAGTAAGGCTGAAACTGCGTGAATACGGCTTTTGTTTTATATGGACAGTCAGGGTGTAGGTGATGCAAATGCTTTCATTCGTGTTTTTCGGCAAAATCTGATTGATAGCATTTGGCAAAGATGGAATTCACATGTTAAAGACAGCAGTATATTTGAAATTTACAGAATGCTAAATCATGTGCATTGGGTTCCGAAATATTTGTCCATGGATGTTGATAGACATTTTAAATATATCATGACCAAGTTCAAATTTGGTATTTCGGACGTCTATGTACATTTTTTAGCATTATAGCAATTCAAACGATCGTGTAAGCAATTGTCCCTTTTGTCAGGAATCGCAAGAAAATGAAGTTAAGTTTGCCCTTTATTGTCCTGAATTAAGTGATCTTAGATAACAGTGTATTTCACCTAAATACGTGAGACATCCTTCATTCTTCAACTTGACTTTTGTTAATGACGTCGACA
>JADBJO010003857.1:185000-190000 GCA_016801955.1 Conus betulinus | reverse complement strand
TCAGAATGCTGACCAGTCAAACTTTGGAATAATGACGTCTTTGATTGTGAGAATCTAATGATTCTACTGTGATTATGATGTTTTTTGCTGACCTGAAAGGGATTATGGAGATCGAAAGAAATTATACACGCATGATTGTCACTGTAAAAACAAAAACAAAAAAACAAAAAAAAAAACAAAAACAAACACACACACACACTTCCAAGCATCTGTCTGGACGCCTCGTTTTGGGCATCAGCTGAGATGTGCGAGCAGTTTCATCTTCCACATGTATACACGTGACCAATCAGCAGACGACAAATAATTCTCCCATTCTGTGTAATCCATTTCAGCCCATTGTGCACTTATTGTGCCTGTCTGTGTCAGCCCAGTGTGGACTGATTCTGCCTGTCTTCGTGATCCAGTTCAGCCCAATGAGGACTGATTCTGCCTGTCTTTGTGATCCAGTTCAGCCCAGTGTAGACTGATTCTGCCTGTCTTTGTGATCCATGTCAGCCCTGTGTAGACTGATTCTGCCTGTCTGTGTGATCTATGTCAGTCCTGTGTAGACTGATTCTGCCTGTCTTTGTGATCCATGTCAGCCCTGTGTAGACTGATTCTGCCTATCTTTGTGATCCATGTCAGCCCTGTGTAGACTGATTCTGCCTGTCTTTGTGATCCATGTCAGCCCGGTGTGGACTAGGTCTGCCTGTCTGTGTGATCCGTGTCAGCCCAGAGCTGATTGCTGTAAATTGTCAACAACAAGCTGAACACGGGCACATAGCTGTTTGATGATTTCTTTAAAATATTCACTTTGTCCACCACCTTTACCACAATCACCACCACCACCACTAGCATAATAACATATATATATATATATATATATATATATATATATATATATATATATATATATATATATATATATATATATATGTGTGTGTGTGTGTGTGTGTGTGTGTGTGTGTGTGTGTGTGTGTGTGTGTGTGTGTGTGTTTAGCACTAGCTATGGATTAATGCAAAAACTAAACTTTTTTTGAGAAGGAAATATCGGTTCATTAAGAAACTGAAACTACACCGTAATTCAGAAAGACCACTGACTTGATATAAACATGTTAAGAGAAGGTGTCAGAGAGAATGTAGGCTTGCTCATTCCAATTATGTTGATTCGATGATTTCAGAAGGTGATAATCAAAACAAGAAATTATGGTCTTACCTAAGGAGTAAGAGACAGGACAACATTGGGATTCCAGACCTGGAAAACAACCAGAATAACCTGGTACAGGACCCTGAAGGAAATGCATATCTACTAAACAATCAGTTTTGTTCGGTTTTCTCAAATCCTAAGCTTTTAATTAATATTAAAACTAAAGGATGATGATAAACTCGGTGCAAATGCCGAATATTAAAGTAAGCAAAGCAGGACTATTTAAGTTACTGACCAAAATCAATGAAAACAAAGCTACTGGTCCTGATGGCATTCCTGGCAAGCTCTTAAAATCATGTGCCAGTGAATTGACTGAGGTACGGATACAAACTACTTTACCAAGCTTCACTGGACCAGGGAGTAATACCTGATGAGTGACGAGATGCTAGCATTGTCGCTTTATTCAAAAAAGGTGACAAAACAAAAGCAGAGAACTATAGACCGGTATCTCTTACATCCATATCAGCAAAACTATTTGAACACATAATAATATAGTAGTAGCATCATCGACCATCTTTGACAAACATGACTTCTTAAAAAACGCCCAAGCATGGTTTTAGACAGCAAAGGAGTTGTGAAACTCAACTTATAACAACTCTCAATGATTTTGATAACTGTCTTAACAACTGACAGCAGATAGATGCAAATTTATTAACTTTTCTAAAGCCTTTGATAAGATTGACCATGAGGGCTTGCTGCTTAAATTAGAACACATTGGCAGTGGCGGTTCTTTGCTAAAATGGTCTAGATCATTCCTCGTTGGGAGAACGCAGAAAGTTGTTGTGGAAGGGTCGTCATCCCATTGTAAACCAGTCTTGTCAGGTGTACCACAGGGAACTGTTCTGGGGCCCTTGTTTTTCTTAATTTATATGAATGATATAAGTAGAAATCTCTCTCCTGGAACTACTACAAGACTTTTTTGCAGATGACAGCTTACTATATATTTAACAATCAAAAGCAAGAATGATACACGCATTCTACAAGAAGATCCAAATGGTTTACAAGAGTGGGAAAGAACTTGGAAAATGGAATATCATCCCCAGAAGTGCTAAGTGTTGCGTATATGTAATAAACGCTCACCAACTAGATCAGAATATTCTATTCACAATACTATTCTTAAAGAAACCAATGCTGCAAAATATTAGGCGTGATTATAGATAGTCGTATCAAATGGAAAGAAC
This sequence comes from Conus betulinus, assembly GCA_016801955.1. NCBI lineage: Eukaryota > Metazoa > Mollusca > Gastropoda > Neogastropoda > Conidae > Conus > Conus betulinus. Next base: position 187,633 of record JADBJO010003857.1, on the reverse strand, counting down.
ATTACAATTTAGTATGTAAGAAGCAACTAACATCTTAGCGTTCTTATACAGGAATATCAACGATTGCCCAAAAAAAGGTTAAAGACGACTGTTACAAAACACTGGTTAGACCAGTACTGGAATATGGTTGCTCAGTCTGGGATCCTTACCGTCGAAAGGACATTGATAACCTTAAAAGATTCAGAAGCACAGTTCGTAACAGGGAACCATATCAGAGAGAAGGGGAATACCAGGAAGAACATGAGGAAATTCGAATGGAAACCTTAGAAGAGAGAAGAGCTCTTATGAAACTTAATATCATCTTCAAAGGCAGAGTTAAATTAGTTGATATACCAATGGAACAACTAATATTGGATAAAAGTAGCACCAGGAGTGGCGGTCAATCTTATGCCATACCGGCATCAAACATTGACAGCCATCTACATTCTTTTTATCCTAGTTCTGTACGGCTGTGGAACTCACTGCCGGGTGCCATCAGGATTGCCACAAATGCAGTCTCATTCAAGAATCAAATTGATATGACAGTCTTGAGATCTGCATATTGACTGATTTTTTTTATTTTAACCTGCACAGATATTTTATCATTACCTGGGCCTGAATCTGGCCATTGCTTTTAACTTTTTGAATATCGTGTGCGACTCCTTGTTGCCAAATTTCGCTCCAGGGGCCAACAGGCTGAGTCGCACTTTATTTTATTTTTATTTCATTTTATTTTACTTTTTAACATGCGCGCTGGTGACCTACTCATTTTTGAGTGAATCAGTATTCTAGGAAGATATATATATATATATATATATATATATATATATATATATATATATATATATATATATATATATATATATATGTATATAATTCAATATTTCTTGCAGTCATTGCAACACCTAGCTGCTCTGTAACAGACATACTATGGTATTGCACACTAGCCTTTTTCTGGTATAGGATTCTTCTTAAAACCGAAAAGGCAGAGGAGTCAAATCCACTTTCTGCGGTCACTGAGGAGAAACAATCAGGTTTCGAAATACCGGTATCTGACCAGGAGGTATATGTTAGTAAGCTTTATCCCCATTGGAGATGGTCTCCCGCTTTCGAGACTATAAGCTTGCTGAAGGTTCATTTTGAGAAGCATTTATTTATTCCCCATTCACCCACTCAAGCACATACTGTCAGTTAGACAGAATCATCTACCACTGCAGATATGAAGGCTTATCACCCCCCCCCCTCCCCCAAATTTCTATAATCTGAGACATAACAGCAAGCTTTGTTTATAATTCAATATTTCTTGCAGTCATTGCAACACCTCGCTGCTCTGTAAGTTGCTGGAATGGTGCTCGGTACTTATCCTGGAATGTATTGTTCATTGTAATTTAGTCCCTTGCGGATTCATTCCAAGAACTGGCCTCAGCACTTGTGTCTTAAGAGGTTATCTTTTATATTTTCTACTTTTCACAAGAAAATGTAGCTTGTTTTGCTCTTTCATGATTTTCTTTTGCTTCTTAGGTGGCACCTTTAGTTAGTTTTTTTTTTGAAAACTCAACAGACATACTATGGTATTGCACACCAGCCTTTTTCTGGTATAGGATTCTTCTTAAAACTGAAAAGGCAGAGGAGTCAAATTACCACTTTCCGCGGTCACCGAGGAGAAACAATCAGGTTTCGAAATACCGGTATCTGACCAGGAATTATATGTTAGTGAGCTTTCTCCCCATTGGAGATGGTCTCCCGCTTTCGAGACTATCAGCTTGCTGAAGGTTCATTTTGAGAAGCATTTATTTATTCCCCATTCACCCACTCAAGCACATACTGTCAGTTAGGCAGAATCATCTACCACTGCAGATATGAAGGCTTATCACCCCCTCCTCCCCCAAATTTCTATAATCTGAGACATAAGAGCAAGCTTTGTTTATAATTCAATACACACACACACACACACACACACACACACACACACACACACACACATATTACGGAGTGAAGCAATCGAATGCAAACAAATATGACATACTCTGGAAATACAAAGTGGACACTAATCTCGTGAACACGTGTGACAAAAAAAGCAAAATTGTTTTCTTTTCACACAGGTCGACGAAAACAGCATTCCGGTTTTATGTTGTATGCTTTCCGGCTGTTACACCATGGAATTTATGTCCTACGTTTCTACATGCTATGGTGTGTGTGTATTTCGAACAACTTTGCCTCATCATGTACTGGGCTTTGCAAATGACTGAAATCGTTTTATTTTATCCTAACAAATAATACAGAACGTGCTTCAGAGAATCCCAAAGTTTCTGATTGTATTATTCCACGCACGCACGCACGCACGAACGCGCGCACGCACGCACGCACGCACGCGCACGCACACACACACACACACACACACACACACACACACACACACACACACACACACACACACACACTTAAAAACATCTTCACAACCAAAGACGTAACTAGTGTGACAAAAGTGATGCATTACAGAATGCTGATGCAGCATTGAAGTAAAACGGATAGTCTATAACACTGACACTTATTCTGAAATCATTGACGGGGAATTAAAAAAAAATCATTTCAGAAATGGGTTACGATAACACCCGAACGTTCACTACCTTCCAGATGATCTTAATCCAACTACT
>JADBJO010003857.1:167500-177500 GCA_016801955.1 Conus betulinus | reverse complement strand
TCGGCAGCAGTTTACAGGGAAATTCCTTAAATGTAAGATATACACGAGTCACAGTGCTGCCTCAGACCTCAGGAACAATCCACACCGCAACACGCATGGAACAAATGAAATAATTCCCTGGCAGCGCCGGCTCCACAAAAACCTCTGCCTTTTCTGTCCAATGGAAACGTTTATTGATTTCGTCGTTGTTGTTGTTGTTTTTTTGTTTTTTTTTTTAATGAACTAATCCAGAAGGGCTGTTTGCTTTTCACTGACTGTGGGTCTCAGGTGTGATGAAATAAATGTTAAAAAGTTGAAAGTCCAGATTTACAAGAAGAAAAGGGTGGAAGAGTGCACTCACCAGGGTTTGAGTATGGTGATCAGGGGAACAGGAAGGAATCCAAACAAGCTTTCTGCTCATAGAGCTGTCATCAGGCTTAGAGTTTAGTGGGTGACAGAGACAGATCTTATATGAGGACTGGCAATAAAAAAGAAGAAGGGATGAACAGAGCTCGGAGACAAAAGGAAGTTAACTAGGGTTAAGCAGTGAGTAGGAATCATGAACAAATTTAAGTGGAAAGCAAGAAGGCCTGTTCAAAAAAAAAAAAAAAAGGGGGGGGGGGGGGAGGAGGGATTGGTAGAGAAGGGGAAGGGGGTGCCTGAAGCTCAGCTGCTGTCACTCTCTGATGTTCAGGCAGGCGGGGGCGAGGGTTCCCAGTCGTGAAATGATGGATGACTCCATACAGAGGCGATAGAGTTCACTGGACCGGTTCTGCCAGACAGCAGCCACTCTCGCATGGGTGAAGTTGTGGTAGGGGCTGTTGAAGTGAGAGCCTACGGGACCTTTATACCCCAGCCGCATTGAGCAAAGGTGCTCAGTGAAACGCTTATTCAAACTGCGGTACGTCTCCCCAGTGTATTGCTTTGAACACAAGCTGCAAATAATGACGTACAGCAGGTCTGCAGATTGACAGTTGAAGCTTGCTAGGACCCTGAACTGGCCAGAAGGACTGGCAACTAGTGGTGCAGCTGTCAATGAAGGGAAGGGACATGTCTTGCACTCTTTGCGAGTGCATGGGTGTGTTGATTTACAATTTGAATGTGTACAGAATAAACAAAGAGACATTAAAACGGGGTTCATCCGTCTAATTTTCAGTGCTTCAGCGATGAATTTTGCAACTGATCTAATTACTACAAGTTAGTCATCTGATGCTAACACAACAGCAACAACATGTTATCTGTTAGCTATGTCTAACTGGAAAATGAACAATTTGCCCACAGTTCATCATATGCAGTACAGTGGAACAGAAAGTATTCTTTGTTGCCAACAATGTGTCTACATGCAGGACAAGGTGATTCTGTGGATGTTACACATCCAAACCATTCGTGTCCGCATTAAGACCTAAAGTTCGTCCTCAACCTAAATCTTGCGTAATTTATTCTGTGCCATGTATCTTTCATAACGTTAAGAAACTTTTTTTTTTCAGACTGAAACACAATTTCTAAACGAGAAAAAAAACAGCGATACTTTTCTTTACTTCATGCCTGTGTGTCAGTTCTGTTGAAATGAACAAATAAGCCTGTCGTTAAAGTCTGCAATGAACTGTTGCTCATTTCCTACTTCCTGGTTCATCCACACGAATCCAAAACCCTGTTCTGAAAGAGCCTTTTTTACTTTATTAGCCCTGTTTTCTTTACCATTGTTTTCCATTTGTAAAAGCAACATGGCATAGGCTTGTCTGCTCAAACTTGACTGTGAAAGCTCCAAGATCTTCAAACAGTACTTAATACATTTCATAAATGTACTCATATGCAAATGGTATACGCCCATCTCTCATATAAACAGTGTTGGATGAGTAAATGGACACTTGAATGAAACGCTTCATAGCACACGTATGCCCTTCTTGCATATGTGGATTAACATTTAAGCCCCAAGTTTCAGTTACATATGTAAGAAGAGGTAGGTTTTATCTGCGCATCAAACATTGCCTTTTCCTAAATGTATAACAGTCAGCACATTGCAGTTTTGTAAGGGACCTCATAATTTCAATAATACCGTTTTTTACCTTGTGTACGAAGTTCTTTGTCTGCCTAATGAAAAGTCAATTCTGTTGAAAATATAATCATAAATGCTTATATGAATTAACTGTTTGAATATCTGAATTTCCATAAAACCGTTTGTAATCCATTAGTAGGTGACTACCCATACTAAAGATGTCCGTCTTATCCAGTTTAACTGTTAAACGTAAGCGATCATATTCCTCTATCAGTACATTCAGTTTGATTTACCAAACCCACAACTGTTCCGAGCAAAAGAAAAACATCGTCAGCAAACAGCAATAAAAAAAATGTACCTAAACTGCTCCGGGTACAATCTGGATACCATATATGCCTTTACTGGACAGTTCCACAGCCAGTTCGTTAATTAAAACAATCCAAACCAAATCAGAAACAAACAAAAACAAACAAACAAGAACGAACGAAACCTCAATAGGCATCCTTGGCTTGCTCCATTTGGACAATCAAAATATAATCTGAATATTCACTCTTCACATGCTAAATACAAAACCCGAGTTGTACACGCCTCTAATAGCCATGCAGGCCTTCTTGAAGTCTACACATGCAACATAGAGTTTTGTATTACAGAGTAGATATTTTTTGTTAAAAAAAATGTAGTCTGACTATATGGTTTATGGTGCTGCTACTGACTGTAAACCCCGCTTGTTCTTCCATTGTTTTTTCTTCATTCACAGCCCGTTCATTTAACGTGTTATCCAGTATGTAAGTTTAGATTTTACTGAAAATATTGGTAGACATATATACTAGTCACATAAAGTTAAGCACAGTTTACATGTACCCACATAATTTCCAAAATATAAAAGCCACGATTTTGAAATTGGGAACAGATTTAATTCATTATCTTGTTCCAACGTACATTGAATTTCATTGGGATCGAATGAACGGTTGTTGATTTACAGACAATTAAACAGAGGATGGGTCGAAATCAAAGTTCGCAAAATCTTTTCAGTTCACAAAATCATTTCAATAGTGGGTGTGGCCACCGCCATTGGCGAGACATTCCACGCAGCGACTCCTCATCGAGTTGACCAGTGTTCTGATGACCCTCTGAGGGATTCTCTGCCATTCCAGTTGCAACATTTGGAAGAGATCCTGGCGGTCTCTGGGAGGGTGGATGGTTCTCCTTCACAGGTCTCCCCAACTCATCCCACATATGCTCGATGGGATTGAGAGGTCGGGACTATACGCCGGGAAGATCATCTGTGTTGATGCTGGCCTGCACAATGAAGTTTTCGGCCACCCGGGCCCTATGTGGCCGAGCATTGTCGTCTTGGAAGACTGCCATGGGTTCCTATCCGTTGCATGGTCGGAACAACGAAAGGCGCCAGGATTTCATCCCGATAGCGGATGCCTGTGAGGTTTCCATCATATGGTAGAGTGGTGTCTTGTGGTGGAGGCTGAAGACACCCCATACCATAACAGATCCTCCCCCAAAGGCCCTGGTCTGGCGAACAGCTGCATCAATGTAACGTTCACCAACACGCCTCCAAACTCTAGTTCGGCCGTCATTGTGTTCAAGACTAAACCGCGACTCATCTGAAAAGAGGACCTGGGACCACTGTTTTTGGTTCCATCTCACATGACGATGGCAGAAAGCTCGGCGAGCCAGCCTATGGGCTGCTAGCAGTCGTGGTCGAACAGCTGGGCGACGTGATCTGAGGCCGAAGTGGTGAAGACGGTTTCGTATGGCTTGACGGCTGAGGATGGTGTTATTTGCCATACGAAGCTGCCTTTGGATGCTGGTGGAAGTGGTATCCCGCTGCAATAGGGCCTGCCTCTCGACGAAACGATCTTCTCTGGGAGTAGTCTGCCTAGGCCGACCTGACCGTGGCCTCTCTTCAACGCTGTTGGTCGCCCTAAAACGCTGATTCAGTCTAACAATAACTGAATGATGCACACCAAGTCGTCGCGCCACTTCAGCCTTTGCAATGCCATCTTGTATCCACGCAATCGCCCTGGTTTTGTCAAAGGTGCTAAGTTTTCTTCGTGGTGGCATGGTGAGAAAAGGGCTGACAGTAACCAACCCGCGCTTAAACAGCCAAAAGAAGGGGCATAAAACTCACTTGAGAGACTGCTCTTGCACGGGAAAAAAAGAATTTTTCATTTTACACATCTTGTGTCGCCAGCAAGCTTGATGCAAAAACAGGCACAGTTAACGCAACTTTGCACTTTTTATCCGCGCGGTAACGAGGTCACCAAGACCCCCGTGCGCACTACCAGTTGACACAGGCTGGATTACACACTGCTGTGTGAGATTCCATCATTGTTTGCCGCATAACAAAAAAAAAAATGTTTTTTGAAGGGATGAATCAACCCCCTGTGTGCAAAGGCCTGTGCTTAACTTTATGTGACTAGTATACTTTGTTTTCTAAATTGGTATAATGATAGATTTACCTCATCCTTATGGAAAGTCGCCACCATTTACGGTGTGTGTGCGTGTGTGTGTGTGTGTGTGTGTGTGTGTGTGTGTGTGTGTGTGTGTGTGTGTGTGTGTGTACGTGTGTGTGTGTACGTGTGTGTGTGTGTGTGTGTGTGTGTGTGTGTGTGTGTGCGTGCGCGTGCGTGTGTGTGTGCGCGCGCGCGCGCGCGCTCGAGAGAGAGAGAGAGAGAGAGAGAGAGAGAGAGAGAGAGAGAGATGTGTGTGTGTGTAGTAGTAGTAGTAGTAGTAGTAGCAATAATACTTTAATTTAATGTCTCTTCACCCTCAAGTGACATTAGACAATAATTGTCTAATGTGTGTGTGTGTGTGTGTTAGTTAGTTAGTTAGTTAGTGTGTGTGTGTGTGTGTGTGTGTGTGTGTGTGTGTGTGCGTGCGTGCGTGCGTGCGTGCGTGCGTCGTGCGTGTGTGTGTGTGTGTGTGTGTGTGTGTGTGTGTGTGTGTGTGTGTGTGTGTGTGTGTTTGCCTGGGCATTATTTACAGTTGTATTTGCATGCTTCAACATTTTTGCCACGATTATGTCTGCTCCTGCACTCTTCCCTCATTTCAAATGTTTTAAAACCAGCAACGACTTCTTCACTACGCATAGGATTATCAAATAATGGCTGAGTTTTATTTTCGTCCACCAAAGCGGCCTCTTCTTCCTTAATTTTGCTGTCAAAACTATGGAAAACACCCCCAAAATGGTCATGCCACTGTGTAGCTGAAATGTTGTTATGCATAGATCTCTTCTTGTTTAGAAATGTCATCACTGACCAGAACATATTAGTATCAGTGACTGATCTTTTTTTTTTCTATTTTCTGTAATCTCTTATTCCTTTATGTTTCCTCAACGCAAACACATCCTGTCCGTGATACAGCGTGTCCTTCGCTTTGTGTTCCTATGTTGTCTCTTTCACTGTTTTTGCGTTCCAGAATATTTTAGTAACCTTCTACCGTAAAAAATGAAATTGGAAATGAAATGAGGCAGGGAACAGTAAACAATAAACAATAAACAAGCGGGGTAGTTTTTGCTCCCATTTGGAAACCGATTTTAGTAGACCAATCTGACAAAATCGGAAATGAAATGAGGCAGGGAACAGCAAACAATAAACGTAAACAAGTGGGGTAGTCTTTGCTCCCATAAGGAACCTAACACAGAGTAACTTTTATTCAAGACTGGCGCAGCCTTTTAAACTTGAATAAAGTCAGACAAATACAAAGACGAACAATCTAATAGTGGCAGGGGGGGGGGGGGGGGGGGGGGGGGGGGGGGAAACAAGCGCAGGCCAACAACTAAATTTGTCTTCATAGTAATGACTTGGCAAAACTTTGGACTTAAAGGGGGGGGGGGGGGGGGGGGGGGGGGGGGGGGGGGGGGGGGGGGGGAGGGGGGGGGGGGGGGGGGGGCAGGGGCCAGGAGGTTGACGTAGTTTCGCACTCATTATCAAGCCAGTCATTATGGTTATGACAACTCGGACCATACAAGCTGCATCTCAGCGCAAAACGCTGATAAACTCATCTACACTCTCATTCACATTGAAATGTAATAATTGACAGGGTTTCTGTATGATGCTGTCTAGAAATTCAACACATTCAAAGTTCATTTTTGAAATATATTAGCATTTTGATCAGCCCAGACATTTGTTGTTCATCTTGCTCTGCTGAATGCCTCTTCTTTGATTTACGAGAATTATATTTTTCCATATTACCTCGATTAGTGAGTGCCATGAATAAATGCAATCATCAACATTTAAATGAAAATTTAACAAGTCACTGTGAACCAGATCGCTGCTTCCTTATGGAGACTCGCCATTGCAATCGCCATCTCAAAGACCATTACAAATAATCAGATCGAACATACAAAGAGAAGGCTAACAATGTTTTACCACAATTATTGATAACTGAATCTTTGGAGCATAATTATCGTCACCCACATTGACATTCTCTCCATACAGCCCACATAGTTTGTCATAATTTCATCACCAGCTTGCTTGTAACCTGTTCTGGCATTCAGATATCCTATAACTGTCACGGGCGGACCAGTGTTTGAACTTATACATTGGGTTTTAATGGGCTGTTCGTCACAGAGAGGTTGACAGCGGCTTGCACCTAGTATGTGGAGTGCAGAGGAGAGGGGGGGGTAGCTCCTCTGTCAAATTCAGTTGTGCACCGCCCGTGTGGATCATGCATCCCCTCAGTAAACCCTCACATAGGTGTAGTGTGAGAGGGAAAAAAGGGAGACCTGGATGAAGGGGTGTGTGTGTGTGTGTGTGTGTGTGTGTGCTGTCATTTTAATAACGGTGCAGGGAAGTGTCTTGCACGTGTTCTGTGCGTAAAGTGTGTGTTGTTAATGCTTAGCGTGGGTTGAATGTGAGTATGCGTTTTATGTAGGATGGAGGGGGAACCTTCTTCGCTATGCCAGTGTTCGGCGCTCTCATTCTTTTTGCTTTTGCTTTTCCGGTAAGAGGCCACGTCCTCCGTTGGTAGCCATATTTATTTTTCCACTTGGTCGTGGAGAGTTGCGGAACCGGGCCGGAACCCTTTCGCTGGGCGGAAGGCAGTCCGCTGAACTTGGGAAGGATCTCAATCCTTGGGCTACCAACAACATTCTTCCGAGTCGTCCCAGACTCTTACTTCCTTCGTTGGATGGGGGTGGCGCATCTACTGGTGGGGCTTTGGGCTCTTTGCTGAGTGAAGCTTGCCAGTAGCTCTCTCTCTGTCTGTCTTCACCCGCCGTTCTGGTAAATATATGTATAAATATGGTGTGTTGTATTCTCGTTGGGTTGGAGAGTTTGTACGCCAAGATGGGACTGCATTTATTCGGTCAGTACATATTTAAGTGGCATTGAGGTCATTTATTTTAAGTTGGATGTTTAGTAATGGCTCTGTTTGGGGAGCTACTTGTAGGCTTGACATATGTTCTGTATTGGAGTCGGTCATATTTGGATAAATGTTGGAGTCGGGATATTCCGGAAGTGATACTTCAAGGATTGAAGCAAGTTATTTATTTTATTTCATTTTATTTCTTTTTCAAAAAACATCAAGTCGGGTCCGGAACGGAACGAGTTGCCGCCGACTAACATTCAGTCGACTAGCGGAGATTTCCGATGTGGCGCTCTCGCCATAGGTCCCGCTCCCTGTCTTGTTTGTTTGTTTCTGTCATTTTTTTTTTTTATTATTTTTTTTTTATGCAAGTATTTTGTAAATGATATGGAAGAATGAATGAGTTTTATGAATTTCATCTGGCATTAATTTAAAATGTAATGTGAACTTCCAAGAGTTTATTGTATTGTAATTGGTAATGTGAATGAGACGAAATTTTTAGAATTGTAGTAAAGGAAAACAATGAAATGAGGAAAACAACAAGATTCAAGAATAGATGAAAACCAAAAGAAAACAAATTGTAAAAGTTTTGTTTTTCCTTTGAATTCTTTAAATTGTACGTACACGGCCCACACATGCCCTGCATTCACACACATAATCCACCACAATATCATGATTATGCGGTGAGGGACTGACATCCGCCGCAGGGCGGCCTTTTCGTTTCTTGGGGAGATAGGTCACAGTCGCTGACGTTGGGCGACCTGGAGGATGGTCCCAGAGAAGGGGATACCGGAGCCGAGCCTGAGGAGTGCTGGAGGAGTCCGGCGCAAGAAGGAGTCTTCTCGACGCCAGTGAAGAGAAACAGCCAGTCTTGCTCCGGAGATCCAGCCAGCGGGACAGTCATCTCCAACAAACAAGTTATGTGGCAAGTGTGTGTGGTGTATGGGCTGTGGATTTGTGTGCGTGCGCTAGTGTGATCTAATGTATATTGTTATGCCCTGTTTGTTGTATTAGTTTGTTTCTCCCCCTTCCTCTTCTATTTGTTGGGGGTAGCTTTAGTTGGTGATAGGCTGGGGTGGCAGTGGGATCCGGGTGGTGGTGTTTTTTTCTAGGGCTCCCCTCTATCGGGTTATTTTGTCCCTTAGCGATAGTTAGCTCCTGATAGGATCTGCACTCTTCTTTGGTTATTTTTTTTTTTTTCCTTTGTAGTTATTCTTTTTCCTGTCTTTCCTCCCTCTTCTTTGATAGGTGCCCCCATTTCATAAATGGAATGTATGTGTGAGTGATTGGGATGCTTGATATATTTGGGTAAATTTGTATATTTAAATTTTAATAAATATTACTTGTTCCGTACTTCCTGGAGTGGTCTGGAGATAGTGAGTGGTTTAGTGTTGTCTCTCTGTGCTCTTTGTCTGTCCCTGCCTCATTCCCCTGACAGGGTCTTTTACCCTTGACAATAACCATAAACTAAAGCGCATTCATTTCTTTTTTTTCTTCTCCTCAAAATATTGCAGTAAGGCTTCTTTCGTTGTTAGGACACCATCTTTAAGTGCGGTGGAAAAGACTGTTCGTTGTTGAGGAGGTTGTTGGAATGAATGACTACGAAATATTAGCGAGGGAAAGAAACTGAAGGCGTTCCAAGGAAATCCGCCGATGAAATACTTTGAACGGGAGACGGAACAGTAACTAAGACACAGATAATCATACTGGCAGTCCCGTATCAATGGGAAGCTCGTTCCTGCAGAGGATTTAAGAGATAGATGACATGTTGAAGGTGGGAGTAACCCGTGAGTCATATCATTCATCACATCTTCCGCTGTTGTGATTAAGAAAAATAGTGATCCTTCGAATGAGACTATAAACCGAGGTTCCGTGTGTGAACACACGCATAACATCTTGCACACACGTCAAATCCCATCACCAACATTCGGAAGAGTAGGCCAGTTTGGCCGTTGGTATGGATGAGACGTTGCACATAACATGCACCCTGAGTGAGAAATGAAAAAGAATGAAGGAAGTAAGGAAAATGAGTGATCGATATTGAACGATAGTGACTGGATGACACGGGAAACGACTAAATGAAGCGCCATTGGGCGGCTCTTCAGTCGGCACTACCCAGGTAGGCAGCCCGTTGTGTAAACGAGTGTTGGTGTAAAGCGCTTAGAGCTTGGTCTCTAGCCGAGAATAGGCGCTATGTAAGTATTCATTATTATTATCATTATTATTATTATTATTATTATTATATGTCTGAGCTACTGGGGAGAAAGCGAGCCAACGATTATTTTTTTTTACCCAGATTCGATGCCTACGGTTGTAGACTTGTTCCACGAATTGGCTTCCGCCAACTTGATTTATTCCCTGGTCATGCGAGCACCCACTGTCCAGCTGTGTCTAACACTGTCACTATAAGCAATGAGTCTGCCACTGCTGAGAGAGAGAGAGAGAGAGAGAGAGAGAGAGAGAGAGAGAGAGATGTGAGTCGAACTGCGTTGTGTGTTTGTGGTGTGTGTTGCGTTATGTTGTCTGGAATACATTTCCATTTTGCGTTGAGCTGTGTTAAAGATGTGCTACTTTGTGTGGCACTTTGTCTGTTTGTGTTGTGTTCTGTTGTCCTGATTACAGCCATCTTGCCACAAGGACATGGTTTATGAGGGAATTCATCCATTTTTTTTTTTTTCAGAACAATTATGAAGCATACGC
>JADBJO010003857.1:145000-147500 GCA_016801955.1 Conus betulinus | reverse complement strand
TGGACAGAACCTGGTAGAAATAAAACAACGGGGTGGCCAGCCCGTGGTGACACCGGTGAAATTACCCAGTCGTGTAAAATGTAATTGTCCAAGACTGACGTACAGAAATAAGGACAGTGACCTTGTCACTGTGAAGGATGCATTGACTGAAAATGTACAAAGCGGTTTTCATTGAAAGCTGTGATCAGGGATCGTCTAAAAAGAATCACCGTAATACCGCCACGTTTGATGATAGTTCAAATGGTTACAAGGGGGCATCTCAAAACAGATTATGTTATTCATACAAATCATGATTGTTCCCCTTTTGATAAGGATATATCTGCAATGAAAACATTTGATATTGATGCATATGTTGACTGTTTTGATCATCTAACCCAACATGAAGAAAACCTGGCTTTAGAGAGTAGAGAAAATCGACAGACAGTGTCACAGAATGTCACACACAGACAGCATCACCGAGTGCCTCTCGTAACATATGTACACATAACAGAGCTAGAGGTGATGATGTAAGTGTAGATAACAAAACTGATATAAAACATGTTTCCTTTTTACACTGGAATATCAATGGTCTTTTTTCCAAACTGAATTGTCGAGGTTTCCTTCCTTTTTTGTTTGAATTTGGCATTATACGCTTAGTTGAAACATTTGCTGAACATGTCCTCTTGTATGTTTTCACTGTACACATCGTATTCAAAAACCTGCTATCACATTTACTAGGCAGGGCAGGCATTCTGTGGCTATAATTTGTTTAACAAGGAAATGAACTGATATCGTTTGTACGTGAAATCGATGTGAACTATCCCAACGTAATTGTATTCCTGATTGACAAATGTTTATTTGGTGTTACAGAACATGTTGTGTATGTGTGTTCCTATGTACCCCTAGAAGTTTCGCTCTACTGTGTACACTTTGATATTGGCACTGGCAAAAGTTCATTGGAAAAAATGTATTTTTGTTTGCATGCTTGAATATAAAGACGTGTATATAATGTTATTCGGTGATTTGAACAGTAGAACAGCTAGCATCTCTCCAGACATACTAAATGACATTGATGATTATAGTGTTGACGTTGGTAGTCGTTCTGTATTTTCTGGAAGAAGATTAGCTGATAGTGTACTTAACAGCTATGGAAAATATTTTTAAATATTGCATTGCTGTTGGTTTATGCACTCTTAAGAGTTCATGCGAAAGAGATTTTGATGAAAACTATGCCTATATATATGATTCGGGCAATAGTGTTAATGATTACTTTTTTATTGTCTTAGTATGTTTTCCCTTTCGTTGTTTCTTCTTGCAAATTAATGGTTTTAGAGAGACTAGAATCAGACCATTTACCGGTAGAGCTACACTTCAGATTACGGAGGAAAAGGCTAGTTGTGTAAATATAGATAAAACAGATGAGTTCACTGAAAAATGTGTGGAACTGTCATATGGAACAGTCATACATTTGTGCTCTTTATTCTTCTAAAGGTTTAACATTGCTAGATCATGCTATTGATCTTATCAGTCATAACTGTAACGATGCCTTGAATGTGTTAATGAGTATTAAAAAAACTCTTGAAGCTGTATGAAAAAAAGAAAATCAATTTAAATGCAACTGAAAAGTTGATTGGTATGATAATGAATATAAAGATAATAAAACCAATGCTATGACATTACTGAAAATATTCTTAACCTCCAAAGAACGAGTAGACAGTGATGCTATATTGCAGAGTAAGAAGAAATCATAAAAACAGGTTAAAGAAGGAAAAAAAAAGAATATAAGTTCGTAACTGAGAAGTTAGTTGCCTCTACATAATCAGAATGCGTTCTGGGGTAATGTTAAAGAGAGATCTCCTGTAAAGGAAAACAGCCTCTTAATAACATAACGACTGATGACTGGTTGAAGGACTTCAAAAGTTTGCTCGAAAGAGGAGACAATTGATTAGAACAAGATGATGAGGATGCTCGTGATTGTGTCAACGAACAAGGAGAGGAGTTTGGTTCAAAGAATCGACCCATATCAAAGGAAGCGGTTATGCTAGCAATACATAGATTAAGGAGTAATAAAGCCGCTGGGCCAATAGGTGTGTTTGGGAAAATGCTAAAGACATCCGGGAATCGTGTCACTGAATTATTTGTTAAACTAATCAATTCGCTATTTAATAAGGGCATATTTCCAGATACGTGCACAGAGTCTGTTGTAATCCCTCTTTAAGAAAAAAAAAGGTGAGGTAAAAGACCCTGGGAATTACAGATGTATCTGATTTTGTGACGCAAGCAGTGAAATCTACATCACAATTATTAACAATACACTCCAAGAGTATGTTGAAGAGCTTAATCTGACAGGTGATTACCAAGCTGGATTTAAAATGGGATATTGTACAATTGATCAAATATTATATTTACATTATTAGTTATGGTACAGAAACACTTCTCCTTTAATCGCAAATTATATGTGGCTTTTATTGACTTTTAAAATGCCTTTGATTCTGCAGAAGGAAATATGTTATGGCCTTTA
>JADBJO010003857.1:117500-122500 GCA_016801955.1 Conus betulinus | reverse complement strand
AAGATTTTGAGAGAAAAATCGCCAATATTTTGGCGCTGGATCATATGGCACTGGAGCTACTGAAGTTTTGAAAACAATCCGTTACCATGTGGTTCCAGCTGTATATATTTTCTGCTGAACTGTTTGACTTCGCCTGAGATAACATCATGTTAGTCTTTGAATTAATAACATTTTGATACTCGTTACTGCAAGGCTCTACTGGCAACATACTGAATGTTGTAATACTGGAAATTGAAATAGTTTTTTTCTGTTTGTGTGTTTGTTTATTGTTGCACTCTGTGTGTGTGTGTGTGTGTGTGTGTGTGTGTGTGTGTGTGTGTGTGTGTGTGTGTGTGTGTGTGTTGTTGTTGTTGTTGTTGTTGTTTCTTTGTCATTTTTTAGGTCGGCATATCAGATCATATGTGCAGGTGAAATCCAGTCAGAACCCGTCAGAGTTGATTAAATTACAAACTCAATGCATCAGCGAACGTTATTTTATTGTGCCATTGAGGATTTATCGGTGTTCAGTTTGACGAATTACGTGTGGAATTCAGTTAACATCGTTTTCTACACTATGTCTTAATTAGGTGCCAGATGGTTTTTGAGCTGTTTTGATTTTGGAGGTCGTGTGAACAATCATGCCCGTATCGTAAACATTGACGTGCAGATTTAAAGTTGTGGTTTTACGATGTTCCAGACACATCTCTGGCTACTCCGTCTTCATTGTTAAGGCCTATATAGTATTTAAAATGCTGGCAGCCATTGCGCTGCTCTTAAAAAAAAAAAAGGAAAGAAAAAGGCTAATCCCGTTACATAGTGCTTGTAAAAGAACTCCTTATGTAATTACCAGGAACATTGACCTGACGCATAAAGCAATGGCATACTACATTCCACACAACCCGCACTATACTATACTCACAGAGGACGGTTTGTGTTGCTGATTGTTTTAGTGTATGCTAGACTCGCAGTTGACGGTTCATGTTGCTGATTGCTTCAATGTGTCCTCATCTGTCATGCCATCTCAGTTGCATTGACCCTGTGACACGCATTCCGCCCCCCATCCCCTTCCCCTCTCTCCGCAGCCACAGCACCGGCAATCCACAGAGTACGATCCATATCAGTTTGTCATAAGGCAACCCACCAGAAGAGTCACTGCACTGCTGCCGAGTCACTTCCGTGGTGTTCAGTAGAGCCTGTTGTAATCCAGCATGTGCAGGATACGACCTATTAACCCCCAGTTGACGACAATTGTTGCTTAGTCACCGAGCTTCTGCGACTGCATTCTCCTTCCAGAGGGCGCCATTACGTCCCTGCTATTGACCCCCCCTTCACCCCCCCCCCCCCCCCCCCCCCCCACACACACACACACACACACACACAAACACCTACGGATTCGCTGATTTAGGGTGACCCCGACAGAACCACACCAAGGGCACAGATACGGTGAGGTAATCGAAACCGAGTTCACCACGACAAAAGGACACGAAGGACTAAACAGTTTGATAGTTTTCCTTTTTCTTTTTCTTCGTTCCGATGATGATCTATGAGGATGAGGATGCTGAAGATGATGCTGATTTCCATTCGGGTCTGAGGGGGCATAACAGGGCTGTATTCTGCGCTAAATATCACGTCCTGCTATTGACAACAGTTACAGACATTTGCAGTGTTGGTTCGGGAATTGGAGCAACTTTCTCAGAATGCATTCACTATGTGGATGAAACTCGACTGGCCATCCAGATTTTCCCAGCTGAGCCCATAGCAAACTCAACCTTGTTGAAGGGCCGGTCGGGGCAGAAAATTCCCATTATGAAAGGTTCTGATGGAAAACGAACCCACGACTCTCAAGCCAGGGGTTTGCGACGCTGAGCGCTTCACCACGGCCGTTGGTTACTTTGCCGAAAAACGAAATTAAAGAAAGAAAGAAACAACAAAAACAAACAAACAAACAAAAAAACCGTATGCCAGAATCATAAGAGATCACTAACAAAAATGAAACCCAAATTGATTAAAAGATTTTGCTGACAATGAACCGACATGTAGACTGGTACATCCATTTAGACCTGAACTTGTGGAGGTCGTCATAGAGAAGGTTTCCCTGCTCGTAGACAACACCATAGATGTCGATGTGTCATAAAAAAAAAAAAAAACCATGATGTAGAGCACAGGAGCTAATTACGTTCGCCTGGTACCACGCAGTGGATGGTAAGGTCTTTTTAGAAGCCAGCTACTGAAAGAGTTTTCAGAGTGACGTTTCGCTAGAGCTTTCTATCAACACGCTGTAATTGGACAAAAAGCCCCCCCCCCCCCCCCCCCCCCCCCCCCCCGTCCCTCCCTCCATCCTCTCCCCTTCCCCACCCTCTGCCTCCCTTCTTTTCCTCCAAGACACATATTCTGGGTGTGTTCAGTGGCACCACCTCCAAGGTCATCATGCGAGAGTCACCATCTACAGATAAACCAAGGTTCGTATATTGCACTTGCAAAACCAGCCGTGCATAGCAAGTTATCACTATCAGGTCGTCACTAGGCCCACTGCCAGAGAACGCTCTGCATGTGATCATGTCTCTTGGTTGGTGCTCAGGCGTTTCGGCTGTGTGATGTCAAACGTGCAGGACACCAGTTAGAACATCCTTAGGATTGCCTTCGTGATCTGTGCCTCCGTGGTGAAGATTGCACTTTTCAGTCGTTGCCGATCGGTCGGCAAACCCGCCTGACCTAGAGTTTGATCCACGGGGCACAACTCCTGATCGGCGATTACATCTATGGCAGATGTGTGTTGAGCTGCTTCGGGATTCCGGTTCCGGTCCCCCCCCCCCCCCCCTTTCAGTCAAGATCACAGGTAAGGTTGGAGGAAGGGGATCAAAATGTGTGTGAAAACGAGCTTCAGAATTCGATCGTTTTCTGTATTATTCATGATTACCTGTGCCATTTTCCATTTCGATTTTTTTTTTCACATTAGGAAGATATGTTACAAAATTATTTTCTTTAGGATGGAAAGTGTTCAGGTTTGCGAATAAGGTGGGAATTTTTTAGTTGTGTGTGTGTGTGTGCGTGGGTGTGTGAGTGAGTGAGTGCGTGCGTGCGTATGTGTGTGTGTGTGTGTGTGTGTGTGTGCTCTTTTTGCTTAAAGGAATACATTGATTGTTGCCTGCGTGCTGCTACGTACGTGTATGTGTGCGTGCGTGCGTGTGTGTGTGTGTGTGTGTGTGTGTGTGTGTGTGTGTGTGTGTGTGTGTGTGTGGCTCTTTTTGCTGAAAGGAATACACTGATCTAATACACTGATCGTTGCCTGCGTGCGGCTACTATCACATCGTGACAACCTCTGTGACTTTCCGGCCCTGAAGTTCCCTGAATGGTGATCGTCCTTTCTGAGGCCATTTTCTGAATCAGGGTGTCCGCCTACAGTGAATGCAGTGTTTGTAACGCACGTGCCTGTGAATGCACGGAGAATGATTTAAAACTAAGAGAGAGACTCTCTCTCTCTCTCTCTCTCTCTCTCTCTCTCTCTCTCTCTCTCTCTCTCAGAATAGCTTCCCTTGCTTGGCTGCCAGGAAGACGGTGTTTAAGAGAGCTCGAGCAGGAAAGAAAGTTAGCAGTATTCCCTGAAGACGTTGTCTATCATGCCCTGTGACTGGATTCCCGTGCCCTTTAGAAAGTGTCCCGTACACTTGACCACAAGAAAAGCCTCTGTGTCCCGTCAAAACAGAAGGGCGGGGAACCGCTTTGTAGTCATGCCTTGACAAACTTCACCGCCTGGAGCTCTCAATAATACTATGAATGTACTGTGGGAAACAGCCAGGAGACAGGAGAAGAAGTAGAACATACAGAAATTAAGTTAATCTTGATCTCCCCAGAGGGACAGCGCACTCACGCCGGCTCCGCTACTAAGCAATTACTGTCGTCGGTAGGAGGCTCAGTCGGTGGTATCCTGCGTATGTATGGATTACAACAGGCATCACTGAATACCCACCGAACAGACTTGGCAGCAGCGCAGTGTCTCCTCCGGCGGGTTTGCTTCTTCACGACCTGATATTGACTTCTCCCTTAAGATTGCCGGTGCCGGGGCTTCGGCGGGCCGGCCCGGGCTTTCGCTGTGGAAGGGCAGCGAGGTGAGCCGTGGGGGGGGGGGAGGAGGGGGGGGATGAGCGGCGTGGGTATAATGCCACTGAAGTGGCAAAGGAGGTCGGGCGGCAAAAAAAAGTAATAATAATGATAATAATAAAGTTAATCTGGACCTATAAGAAGTCCATTGAATATCGAAGTTAATCTGGAGCTATAGCAAGCCCATTAAACAATAAAGTTAATCTGGAGCTATAACAAGCCCATTACTTTTTTATTGAAGGAAATTCTGTTGCTTTCCACATTTTCCAAATAATCCGATTTCTTATTCTGGTGACTCTAAAGTCAATCAGCCAAAGAAACTATCATTACAATCCAGCAGACTGTGACAGTTATCCCCGACAATGAATTAGAGTTACTTAGAAAATACAGGTTCGATTTGAAATGTAAATTACACTAGAGAAGATCACGGCATTTGCGAGATATGGTGCGACAATCAACGAACACAGCCTACACACAGATCATCATACATGACACAGCAGACGGAATACAACCCTCCTCATTTGACGATGTTTTTAGAGTCAACAGAGCAGCGTGCGAATCACCGTTGAAGAAACAGAATGGGAATTAGATATGCGAACGAAGAATGACATGTAAAACAAAAACAACATTTTAACATTCTCCCAGATTTTCGCAAATGTAGAGAAGACAGTGCGTTTTTCGGTGCTGGCGAGAAAGGACATCCTTGTCTGGACTCGTCTCGCATTTAATTTTCTCTTCTCACCATGCAGTGGTAAGCTAAGGATTGATGACTGTGCTCCAGTGGTAGCATTTCCATCGGGACCCGACGAAGACGATGACCTGTGTACTCAGCGATGACGATCAGAGCTCATATGACTCCGCAGCCCGAAGCTGAAAGCACATAGGCGCCCATAGATGACACATCGATAGTCTGAGTTTGGGAC
>JADBJO010003857.1:90000-112500 GCA_016801955.1 Conus betulinus | reverse complement strand
TAGTGAAAAGACGTTAAATTGAAGAAGAAGAAGAACACACACACACACACACACACACACACACACACACACACACACACACACACACACACACACACGTACGCACGCATGCACGCACACACATACGCGCGCGCGCACGCACCCCCCCCCACACACACACACACACAAACACACACACGCGCGCGCGCGCGCATACGCACGCACGCACACACACACACACACACACACAGAGAGAGAGAGAGAGAGAGAGAGAGAGAGCCCGGCTGCTTGAAAAGAAAGAGGATCTATACATGTGATCACCTCCCACAGAAAATGAGTTTTGTCCTGAAAGAAAAAAAAAGTGGAACCTATAGAATAATGGCAGCTTTGAAACAACTGAACGAAGAAGATCATTATTCGTTATTTCTAAATGGACACATTGGATACAACTTTGAATTTGTCAGAAAAAAAATGTTTCATGACTTCAGCAGATCTCAAGGAGGCAAGGACGCTAGTCTCAACTTATTACATCATGAAGAAAAAAAAAAAAAAACACTGCGATTTAAATGGAAAGTACGAACATGAGTTCAGTGCGCTTCCCAATGGACCAGAAATTGCACCTCGAAAGTTCACTAACTTTTAAAATCGCACTCACAAAGATAAAACACACTTCCTCATTCTTTTTGGAAGATTTACGGTTGTGTGCCAATACACTGGACTGCACTGAGTGGCACTTCAGCAGTGTTTGAGCAGTAAAGATTTATTCTTCACCCCTCAAAATCTGTAACAGAACGTTTCCAGAAAATTCACTGTCCTGTGTAATCTTTGACTGAATCCATGACCGTCGGTGACTAAGGTGCTAAGTAAAAGGAACATGACAACTGAAGTGAGTCCAGCTAGCTTCCACGCTTCAGTGTTCTCAGTAAACAATGTAACTACAAACGTCACAAGTGGTCCTGCCGTGGAGGCTTTTCTGGAGTGGCGTAGTTGGCGGTATGATCTATACAACCCACACACAAGCATGTTCAAGATCTGGTTGGAGATTGGGCAAACCTGCTGTTCTGGTGTTCGGTACCTTCAGAAATCGGATGACCATTCTGATCATGAGTCGTTTTCCTCTCTCTACATCGGGGGGGGGTTTTTTTTTTCCAGGTTCTCGCCTGCTCTCACCTGTTGTTTTTCATAGCAGGTCCTCTAGACAGCTGGCTCTTCATGGAGTTTGGCGTGCCTAAATTTAGGTATCTGGTGAAGTTTCAAAAAACGGGGTGACTGAGGGCGGAAAATGAGGCAAACTTTAGAAAGAGAGGGAGCTATTTACCATCAATGACACAGGCCAACAGAGTATAGAACAAGACTGTTTTGTCATGTACTCTGTCTGTGTCCCTAACGGTGACTAACCCCCTCTCTTTCTAAACGTTAAATATCTGGGCTCCTGGCAGCGTACGTTATGTAAGATCATAATCGTCTACTGCGTCGGCGTTGTCGTCATGGATGCTCGTGACGCTCTCCGTGCAAAGAGCGGCCTCTGTACTGTGGCCGTACCGGATTGATGGTGTATGTGGACGAGGAGAAAGTTGCGAGTCGTTGCTGGTGTAGAGATGTTTGCTTTATCTCTGTTCGGCTGTCACTTTTTTCTACGGATATGATCGTGATGCGGAGAACGGCGTTGTGCCATGTCATTGCCAAGCTCTATCAGACACAGACGCTTAATTCATGAACAAGATTCGGCCTTGACCGGACATGGCTCCCATTTCCTTGCTGCCGCTCCTGCTGGTGGTGTTGCGCAACAGCGCCCTTCTCTGGAAACTTGCTGCGTCCGGCAGGAACAGCACGCGTCTTCCTCCTGTGCAACACGCTGCTCAGGATTCCAGACAACGGGAGGTGGTGACTGCACTTGACTGTGACCCGTGTAGCCACCAGCGGTTGTCTCATTCTGTTGCCTGCACCGAATACAGCAGTTTTTATCGTGCGTGCTCCGGCTCCTTCGAAATACGGTCACCCAGTTACGTATGGACGATTTGAAATCTTTTTTGGCCTAACAACATTATTAGTGTTCTGCAATAGTGCTGTCAATTTCTACCTGTGTTGTCTGCTAGGCAGCCAATTCAGAGCAGCGTGTCGAGATTTAATCGTTCAGCCTTTCAGCTGCTCTTGGAAAGCAAAACCTGTAACAAATATCCAAATCCCCTTAGGATTTACACTTCATGGTGAAGACTGGGCGAAGGAATGTGTTTCGGGTGTGATGTGTGCCTTGAACATGCAGAATGACGGGGTACTTCCGTGGAGGGTCTTTCGTCACTCAGCGACAGAGAGAGAGAGAGAGAGAGAGAGAGAGAGAGAGAGAGAGAGTGGTCGAGATGTCTTTGTTGTTCTTAATCATTCCTCCTTCTCTGAAGACTCCAGATGTGTGCGGTGCCAGCGATTTTTTAGACTATTTGCGCGCGCGCGCGCGCGTGTGTGTGTGTGTGTGTGTGTGTGTGTGTGTGTGTGTGTGTGTGTGTGTGTGTGTGTCGTGTATGTATGTATACATATAGATGCTATGCACAAAAAGAAACGCATATTTTAATTTCAGTCATTCCATGTGTCATTTAGCATTTAAAATATATACAACCACAGAAGAAGTAAGACATCAATCTACTGTTATGTCTATTCATTATAATGTCTGACTGTTCACACTGAACAGAGTTCCCTCCCCCCCCTGGCTCTTCCCGTGCTTCCCAATCCCCACTCAAAGTCATTACCGCTGTAACAGCCTGTTCTTACCCACCTCTGGAATTTACCCCGGGGTAAGTCTGGGCTAGCCTGCTTTTACCCCCGTGGGTCATTCTAGGACTAGTTAGAACTTACCCCCCCCCCCCCCCAGTTGAACTTACCCCCCCCCCCCCCCCCCCCCCGGGGTTTAGAGTCTCTTGAGTACCTGTGTACCTTAGCTTGTACAATACAGATCACTAGCAGTCAGTGCCACTGACTACTGGTCATGATGTAAATCAGAGATTTTAACTATTTAACAGCTAATTAGTGTTTCCCGAGTGCTTGTGTACCTTGTACAATGTAGATTTCTTGTGGTCAGTGTCACTGACTACTGGTTATTATGACGTAAATCGGAGATTTTAACTATTCCACGGCTAATTATACTCTCCCGAGTACCTGTGTGCCTTGTACAATGCAGGCGACTGGTGGTCAGTGCCATTGACCACTGGTCACTATGACGTAAATCAGATATTTCGATCATATTACAGTTAATCAGTGTCTCATGAGTGTTTGTATGCTTTGTGCAATGCAGACAACCAGTGGTCAGTATCACTGACCATTGGTCACTTTAATGTATATCACAGATTTTTTTACTATTTTTACAGCTAATTAGTGTTTTCTGAGTGCCTGTGTACATTGTACAATGTAGATGACTGGGGGGGGGTCAGTTCCAACTAGGGGAGGGGGGAGGGTAAGTTCCGGCTAGTCCTGGAATGACCCCGGGTGTAAAAGCAGGCTAGCCCAGACTTACCACGGGAAAGCAGGCTAGCCCAGACTTACCACGGGGTAAGTTCCAGAGGGGGGGGTAAGAATGGGCTGTTACACCGAGTATGATCCCCATTTGCCCAAATCACAGCCTGGCACCTGCGTGGCATGGAGGCAGTCAGGTGCTGGATCGTTTGCCTTGGGATGGCGTTCCTTTCTTCCTGCAGCGCTGCAAACAGGTCATCAGATGTTGCAGGGGCATTAACTCTTTGCTCTGAGGCGTCGGTCCAGTTCGTCCCACAAATGTTCTATCGGGTTGAGATCTGGACTTGGTGATGGCCAAGGCAGGGTGCGGATATTGTGGGTGTTGAGGAAGGCCATGGTAATGCGGGCTGTGTGGGGCCTGGCATTGTCCTGCTGGAACATGGCTCCTGGAGCGGCTACCACGTGCAGGACATGCGCACGCAAAATGTCCTGCACGTACTGCGCAGCCGTGAGGTTGACTTGGACGCGAACCAGCTGGCTCCTGCCCGTGTTGCTGATAGCTCCCCACACAGTGATTTCCCCCACCACCATGCGGAGGTGCCTCATCCACACATTGAGGAGCGTATCCCTCAGCAAGCCTCCGGTAGACCCGTCTCCTTCCATCGTGGTGTTGCAGCAGAAATCTGGATTCGTCGCTGAACCAGACATGTCGCCAGTGGTTCTTCAGAGTCCAGGGTCGGTGTTGGTTTGCCCACAGCAGCCTGGCCTGGCAATGGTGTCTTGTCAGCACGTTCCCTTGATGGGGTCGATAGGCCCGCAGTCCAGCTGCATCGAGACGGTTTCGCACTGTCTGTCTGCTGATCCTCTGGTTGCCAGGAAGTGCCTGGACAGTTGATTGGGCTACCAAGAACAGATTACGCAGATGCCGAAGGCGTATAAAAAGCGCCATCTTGTGCTGGTGTAGTCACCCGTGGTCGGCTTGACCTAGGACCATCAGCTGTGGAGCCTGTTTGCCTGTAACGAGTCCAGAGCCTACTGATGGTGCCTTGGGACACGTTCAGGACTCGGGCAACGTCGACTTGCCTCTGACCTGCCTGCAGACGGCCAGTGCATTTCCCCTTGCAAGTGCGCTCAGGCGTGGCATGCGTTCTCCTTCTTCGAAACCCATCAATGTTTCACCAAAATGAACTGGCTTTAACAGTGAATCTTCCCGGGGTTGGAAGCAATTTACTCACCACTAATGTGGTCTTTTATGGTTACTGCACAGATTCCATGGGGCACACGTTTCAGACTTGCATTATCATTCTTGGAAGACACGTGGATCACGCAGACAGCCAGGATTGGGTTTATCCTTTCAGTTTGAGTTCAACATAACTGTTTTCTGCTATACAGGACATGTTTCTGCCACAATTTTCCTTAACATTTTCAGCGAAAAAAAAATGCGTTTCTTTTTGTGTACTAGATAGCTGACAGATAGGACACTTAGATAGCTAGGTAGATAGCTAACTGGATAGCCAGATAGACAGACAGGCAGAAATATGTTGCTATTTCTTTAGGAAATCAAATTCAAAGTTGAAGCTTCTCAATAATGATATATCTGTATCAACAGATATCCATTGTCAACACAGCGCAGGGCTCCAAGGGTGGTACAGGACTGCTCAAAAGGCAGGTGAAGACAATGCTTCTCTGGGTCCTCCCCAGCACCTTCGGGTGTTTCTTTTTTGTAACAACAGACATGATTCCGTTAAACCCATCCTGGTATGACCACTGCAATGACAATAGCAACGTGTCAGTTGAAACCTAACTGATATTAACCCTCCCGAATTTGACTTTTGCATTTTTTGTACTATCCATGCAGCGATTAATAGTAATCTGCTTATCCTGAACGCATGCCAGTCATTTAGCCGATTCCAGAGCATCTGCATCTGTCCTTTCTGTGACAAGAACTTACTGTACCACTTTTATTCTAAGGTAACGCTAACCACATGTACTGATGGCAAATCCCACGCCGTGCATTTATCTAAAGTTACTAGTTTTACACATTTTCGTTTTGTATTAGCGACTCTCCAACATAACCCCAAATCTATCAGTCGTGGTTTGACTGCCCTATGATCATCAGCCGGATTGCTATCATCCCTCAGTGTGATCCATGTCAGCCCAGTGTGGACTGATTCTATCTGTGTGACCCATGTCAGCCCAGTGTGGACTAATTCTGTCTGTGTGTCTGTGGGATCCATGTCAGCCCAGTGTGGACTAATTCTGTCTGTCTATGTGATCATGTCAGCCCAGTGTGGACCGATTCTGTCTATCTGTGTGACCCATGTCAGCCCAGTGTGGACTGATTCTGTCTGTCTATGTGATCCATGTCAGCCCAGTGTGGACTGATTCTGTCTGTCTGTGTGACCCATGTTAGCCCAGTGTGGACTGATTCTGTCTGTCTATGTGATCCATGTCAGCCCAGTGTGGACTGATTCTGTATGTCTGTGTGATCCATGTCAGCCCAGTGTGCACTGATTCTGTCTGTCTATGTGATCCATATCAGCCCAGTGTGGACCGATTCTGTCTGTCTGTGTGATCCATGTCAGCCCACTGTGGCCTGATTCTGTCTGTCTGTGTGATCCATGTCAGCCCAGTGTGGACTAATTCTGTCTGTCTGTGTGATCCATGTCAGCCCAGTGTGGACTGATTCTGTCTATCCGCGTGACCCATGTCAGCCCAGTGTGGACGGATTATGTCTGTCTGTGTGATCCATGTCAGCCCACTGTGGCCTGATTCTGTCTGTGTGACCCATGTCAGCCCAGTGTGGACTAATTCTGTCTGTGGGATCCATGTCAGCCCAGTGTGGACTGATTGTGTCTGTCTTCGTGACCCATGTCAGCCCAGTGTGGACTGATTCTGTCTGTCTCTGTGATCCATGTCAGCCCAGTGTGGACTGATTCTGTCTGTCTGTGTGATCCATGTCAGCCCAGTGTGCACTGATTCTGCCTGTCTGTGTGATCCATGTCAGCCAAGTGTCGAATGCTGTAAAATGACGACAGCAAGCTGATCACGGGCCCACAGCTATCTTCTGATAACAGAGAATATTATCAACCATTTACCCCGTCGAACATCCGGTGTGTGTGTGTGTGTGTGTGTGTGTGTGTGTGTGTGTGTGTGTGTGTGTGTGTGGGCGGGGGTGGGGATCCGTGCGTGCGTGTGTGTGTGTGTGCTCGATCGCGCGCGCGCGCGCGTGTGTGTGTGTGAGTGTGTGTGTGTGTGTGTGTGTGTGTGTGTGTGTGTGTGTGTGTGTGTGTGTGTGTGTGTGTGTGTGTGTGTGTGTGTGTGTGTGTGTGTGTGTGTGTGTGTGTGTGTGTGTGTGTGTGTGTGTGTGTGTGCATCTTTCCTTAGCCATGACATGGCATGTGTGGTTCAATCAAATTATGACCAACATAAAAAAAATCTGGCTCGATCTTATCCTCTTCATCCTCTTCATCCTCTCTCTCTCTCTCTCTCTCTCTCTCTCTCTCTCTCTCTCTCTCTCTCTCTCTCTCTCTCTCTCTCTCTCTCTGTCTCTCTGCGTCACTCACACACACACACACACACACACACACACACACACACACACACACACACACACACACACACGTTCGTGTACACAAAATGACCTGGCTGTGCAGGATTGTAACTGTTGTATGAGAACAGGAACGGTGAAGACAGGTGGGACACACTCTCAGGTACCCCCACCCTGGCCTACCCCTTCCACCTCAACGTTTCTGTATTTTATACGGCATAGGCAACTAAAGAGTCATAGTTCATTGTCTTGCCATCTGCGCAAGTTCAAATCAGACTTTTTTTTTTTTCAAATTCCCTACATGCCTATTATTTCCCTCTAACGGGAAACTACGACTTTAACAGCTCCCCTCTTCCCCCCTCCCACAGTGCATACATACATACGTACATACATATATACATACACGCATGCATACATACATACATACATACATACATACATGCATGCATATATACATGCATACATACATACATGCATGCATACATACATACATACATACATACATACATACATACATACATACATACATGCATGCATACATGCATGCATGCATACATACATACATACATACATACATACATACATACATACATACATACATACACATGTATGTGCTATTCCCATTTTCATCCCGGTCATTAATTTGTTGAAATACCTGACAATGTCAAACCAAAACAAATGTGCTTCACAGATTCTAGACAATTTAAATGTTCTGTTAAAAAAACGGAGTATCTGTCACTGATTTGAACATGTTTCTCCCATTTTTGCCATCGGTTATCAACCAGCCTTTGACGAAGTTCTAAAAAGCTATTGATATTTTCAACACTTTGACAAACCTAAACCCCTTTTTGAAGTAAACATACGAATATCAACATTCCCGATATTTCTTCCTTCGTAATTCTTCTAAACTAAGCAACATTCCATATGCCTTATGTGGCAATCTTTACCCATCTTCAGGCAGAATGTTCAACCAGTAACGAATACATCGCAAATGTGATTTTGAGTACGTAGGATATCGACCTGTATCCCCAGATTGTTTGGGGAATTTCGTGTTGAACTTCTGCGAATCTGCTTTAAAGCAAACAGGGTAACTTTTCCATTTCGATAACAGCTTTATCCATACCCATAATTCTGCTCTATATTGAATAAATGGTTGAACTTGCGCATCAAAAGTTTAAGGAACACAACCAAAAAAAAAAAATTATCATTAAACATGTAGAGTTTTATCAGTAACGCGTGTTTTGCGCTGCTCGCAGGGCGTGTTTGCGCTGCTCGCAGGGCCCTAACGGGCAGGCAAAAACCTAAGAGTGGTGGTAAATAGATGCGGTGGGTGCTTTTGGAGTCCTGATGTTCCCTTTGGTGGTGTTGGTACTAGCTCAGACTGCTTGTACAATCTATCTGAGCACTTGGTTGTGCCTCCATGTGTACCTTCCTTGAGCCAGGGCTGCTTTACATGAGCTTAGAACATGCTCCACAGTTTGTTTTACATGGCAGAGGGGTCATGCAGGATCGCCTATTTTTCCCCACTTCACCAGGTTTGCATTTCAGGGCAAAAGGTCATATGCAGATCTGAGAATGAAGCTGATCCTGAGAGGGACCATGTGCCAAATGTCATTCCAAGCGAGACTTCTTTGGAGTGCATTCTCCCACGTTGTCTATTGCCCTTGCTGTCTCTGCTGGACTGCTTTTTGGAGTCCTTTTGGTCTTCTTCTTTTTTCATCTCGTGAATCGTCATGTCTCTTTTGGCTTTTCCTTTGGCCTTTGACCACCATTCAGTTTTGGTCACCCCAGTCCTTGTCTGTTGGTCTGTGTGTGTCCTGTTATTTCTCTGATCTTGAGACTTTCTTTTGCAGAATCCATCGCCTCTTGAACTTTCCATTTTCTGCCTGTCTTCAGCTGGGGCTTGACTGCTTCTACCACCTTGTCTCCTGAGTCTTCCAGCATGCTTTGGAGTCTGATCTTCCCTGCTTTATATTCCACCAGCATGGATTCCAGTGGTAGTTTCAGCTTTGCTTGGCGACAGTACAGTGCTATGTCAGTCAGACAGGGTGGGATACCAAGCCATTCCTTGTGAACTTGTTGAGTTTGGCTTACCCTGCCTCGAATATGCTGGTGCAGATGCCGTATATCATCAGAGGCCATAGGAGGTTTGGTATCAGCGTGAACTGCAGACACCAGATCTTGTATTTGCCAGGGAGCCCACACTGGTCAGTGATCTCCAAGCCTTCTTCCGACATCTGTTTGGTTTCTTTTGTTCTTTGTGTGTCTTTCAGGCTATCATCATACCATCTTCCAAGGCTCCTGATTGGCTCTTCTGTGACTGTTGAAATGGCCTGGTTGGCAACACTGAAGACCACAGATTCGGCCATTTTTCCTTTCCTCAGTGAGAGACTCCGTGATTTCTTAGGCTTGAACTTCATTCTGGATGACGCAGCTATGTCGTCCAGCCTCTCCAGCACATAACGTGTCTCGTATTCTCTGGATGAAATCACTGTAGTGTCATCCATGAAGGCCTTGAGAGGGGGCATCTTGTATCCATTGCCAAAGTCTGTTTGTCTTGCGTTGTTTGTTGCTGCTTTCAATAGGATTTCCATTGCCAACACGAACAGTATTAGGGAAATTGCACAGCCCATTGCAATGCCCACCTCCAAGTTGATCCAATCTGTTGTGTACTCCTTGGTAGAGAACCGCATTGAGAAGCCATTGAAGTACTCCTTGAGCATGGCGCGGATGCTCTTTGGCACATGGTACATCTCAAGAGCCAACTGTATCATCCCATGGGGTACAGACACATATGCGTTTGCCCAGATCAAGCCACACTACGTCCAGGTCTCTCTTTTCTGTTTTTGCTCTTTGGATTGCGTCCCAGATCATTGTGGTATGTTCTACACAGCCAGCCACGCCAGGGATGCCATTTTCTGGACTGACACATCCAAGTACTTGTTTTCCCATGAGGTACTTGGTCAGTCTTGCTGATATGACAGAGAAGAAGATTTTCCCTTCGACGTTCAGTAGTGATATTGGCCTGAACTGGCTGATGTCACTTGAATTTTGCTCTTTGGGGATGCACACTCCATCTGCCGTCATCCACTGGCTGCTGATCTTTTGGTTTCTCCAAACTGATCGCAGCAGCTTGTGGAGCCACTCGAACGCCTTGGGGCATCTCTTGTTCAGTTGGTAAGGTATTCCGTTTGGCCCTGGTGATGATTTGGCTCTGGCTTTGTCGACCACCATCTTGATTTCCGTCAATTTTGGTGGCTTGCCATTGAACTGTTCCTCAGGTTTGGTTGGCCACACCAGACCTTGAATGTCGAGTGGTAGGTTGCTCTGTGAGTCAGAGTAGTATGTTTTCCTCAAGAACTCCTTTGTCCACACTTAGGTTCCCAGATTCCGGCTGCTCAAACAGTGTTCTGGCGAACTGGAAGGGGTCTCTAAAGAAGCACTCTTGGGTCTCTTCTTTCTGCTCTTCCTCTTCCTCGCAGATTCCGCTTTTGCTGAGGGCGCTATATTTTGCTTTCAGGTCTTTCCAGAGTTTTTTCCAAGCCTGTTTTTTCAGCTGGCAGTGCGGTCTTCATTTGCTTCTTGAGGTTTTTCTTTTGGACCCTGATCTTGTCCATCTCTTCTTGGCGTCTCTGGATGTCTTTGGAGGTGTTTTCTCTCTTTGGGTAGTTTTGCTCCATAGGCGTCTCTACATGTGGCATACACAATGTCCCCATGTGTGGCTAGTTTGTGTTCCAGGGTGCTTTTCCCTATCAGTGCATCGGGTCTTTGGACGATTTTTGCATCCAGTTTCTCCCTCCCAATCTTCAGTTTCATTTGCTCGTGGCAGGTTGAGTTTCAGGCGCCTGGCATCGAGGGCCTGTGCAAAGTCCCCATCCGAACCAACAGCGTGGATGTCCTTGGCACTGTGGTTTGAATCCTGGCCTTGGTCTTCCAACGTCTCATCTGCTGATGCAGTGCGCTGCTGCTCATTCAGATGAGTCTTCACACATCCCATCTTTGTTCTGTGGATCTTCATGCCACGGGTGGTAGCGAAACGCTTTCCACAGACACAAGGATATTCCATTTGGCCCATGTTCATAGTCTGTTTGGGATTTGCAGTCGTGATTGTATTGTTGAAGGTATTTAGAACAATTCACAACACCTACTGCTTCGCTATTTAAAAACCATTATACCCTTACTGCTAAGTATCGGCCTTTTCAATACCACAATAATACTCTTTTCCTTATTTATCCTGAATTAAAACCTTGCAGCTGTACTATGGAGGCTATTCAAGTGGATCCAGCTGGAGTTTACGATAACTAAGCAATATCATCAGCTAATAACAAGATACCTACTTCGAGGACTGACATGAGAATGTTACCCCATGACGTCCTTTTTCAATGATTTCAGAGGGCAGTTCATTTATAAATAAAGAAAACACACAGGCCTACCAACTTATCCATGTTTTGCACCCTGTGTGCGCGCAAAATACAGTATGTGAGTTTGTTATAAGATCATATTTTTGCTTTCATATTAGCATACATACTTTATATACAACAAAACAACTTCCCTTTAACACCATTCTTTTGAAGAATTGGCTTAGGAAGGTTCTTCAAAATGGAGTCAAAGGAATTCTCAAAATCAATAAAATCTGCACAGAACTTTGATTTGTTGAAAGCTGCTTTTGCATAATTGCTACTAATGTAAAACATGTGAACTACTTCAGAGTTTTCTTTCTTAAAACCAGCTTGATATCCACCAGCATTATTATAACGTCCCACCTATAAGTGTTACCTGTAGTTTTTGATAGAACTGTATAGTTTGCTGCCTGTGTCACAAAGTGACAGTTCTCTGTAGTTGCCAGAATCGTTAACATTACCATTTAAAACAACGGCACACTGATTGATTGCGTCCAGCCTTCAAGGTGTATTTCTCTGTCAAAATATCATTGAAAATGTTATCAAGAAATTCGACGAGTATCTCGCCACCATTTTCAAAGATATTTCCAATCAAATCATCCGGACCAACAGTTTGTCATAGTTTCAACTTTGTTATGACTAATTTACTTCTTCATTCACATTTGGGTTATTGACCTCCGAATTAGTTACCGTATCCATTTACACAGTGTTGTCTTCTTTTTTTTTCAAGGTCCTTGAAATGATCATGCAACCTATGAATAGAAATATTATGTATAAGTGACACCTTGGATGACACCTTATGTATATTACGCCAAAGGTCACTGGGATCATTCACCGATTTAATAAGGTTATTTTATAAACAAATGTTCTATTCTTTTCTTTGTTGTGCGCTATGTTTTATTCACTTCGTAATTTACAATCATTTAAACTGTCCGTGACATCGAACATTTTACAAAATATTCATAAGAGAAATTTGACAATGTAGGTCAGACTATGCATCGTCATGTTTCTTTTTATCGATTGTGATTCTTGTTTAAAGGCGTTCGGCTTGCTTTTTCAAACAGTTGTCAAACGTATTCTGCGCCAAATTCATATCCACATCTATGAGATCAATATCTGCCTTTAAGGAAAGATTTAGTATTGTCGGTGCTAATCAGCACATGAAATACTTCATCTTCCTGCTCCTGCCACACGGACTTTCTAATAAACGTAAGATATTCATTAGCATTACCATTTTCCCTATGAAGCTTGAAGGAAGTTGTCATGGAGTCCCATCTCTCTCTCTCTCTCTCTCTCTCTCTCTCTCTCTCTCTCTCTCTCTCTCTCTCTGTCTCTCTCCATATATATATATATATCACGCAAGCACGCACGCACAAACAGGGACACATGTGTTCGCACTCGCGCGCGCGCACACACACACACACACACACACACACACACACACACACACACACACACACACACACACACACACACACACACACACACACACACACACACACACACACATATATATATATATATATATATATATATATATATATATATATTTATATATATATATATATATATATATATATATACACGTACGCTCATAAACTAAACCACAGAGGAGAGTATATGTGTGCGCAATGTTCAAACACCCGACCTGAGTTAACTTGGATGAATTCGTTTGTAGAACAAAGTCATCTCCTGTGGAGACAGCCTGGGGCAAAGGGGGGGAATGACCTATAACCTTTGGGCAAACCCAGAATGGCCCCTTTCCAGCAGAGGAGATGGAGCAGAAGAAGAGGGGTCATTGTGGGCCAGCCCTTGGGCAGGGTGGGTGACATGCTGAAGGTGAGCGCTTTGCGGCAAGACCAGACCCAACTCCTGGAAGTTCAACTGTAAGAGATGACTGATTTTGTGCGTCACAGCAGCTTGTTTCGTGAACATCGCCATTCCCATCCAATATAAAGTTCTCTGTGATAAAAATGGATGCGCAGTCTGGAGTCTGGCAGAATGTTGAACTTAATCAAAAACACAAAATTATGTTTCATATGTTTGTAGCTTAATTTAAACAAACACGTTCTGTTGTATGTATTTAACTTTCACAATGAATTGTAGAATGCTCAGGTTTTAATAGTCTGAATGCAATGATGTTGAAGTGTGTAACTCAACTAATCTTGGAGAACGTCTCTAAGAACTTCGGAATGGACTGGGAGTATTTTTACTTGTTGAATCCCACACGTTGGCTTCATCATTCTCACGGCATTCAGTGTAAGCACAAACATGTAATAATAAAAGGATGGTGTTATCGGCAAGAGGCAATACTGAGACTGTACACTATTCGGTCACGGCGTTGTTATTGTTTGGAAACGTAGTGTTGTTTAGTCAAATTGACTAAGAACAGCAGGCAAGATGAAAATACAGCTGCCGACGTGTGGCGCGCTGTTTAGACGGGAAGCCATTAAGAGTGTGTGATAATGAATTCTTCTTCTTCTGCGGTCGATTTTTTTTCTGCTGCGTCAGATCATCATCCCTGTCGCCACAATGAATCCCACAGTCTCATTATTATTACAATCATCATTATTATTATGAATACTTATATAGCACTTATCCTCGTCTAGAGACCAAACTCTAAGCACTTTGAAATCCACACTCGTTTACACAACGGGCTGCCTACCAGGGTAGGGCCGACTGAAGAGCTGCTTGCTGGCACCTCATTAAAGTCGTTTTCCCGTGTCATCCAGTCAGTATCGTTCAATATTGTTCACTCAATTTCCTTACGTTTCTTCGTTCTTCCCATTTCTCACGCAGGGTGCATGCTACGTGTAATGTGTCGTCCATACCAACGGCCAACCTGGCCTAGACTTCTCTTCCGAAAGCTGGTGATGGCATTTTACGTGTGTGCAAGATATTATGCGTGCGTTTACACACGGAACCTCGGTTTATAGTCTTATTCGAAGGACTGCACGGGAAATTGAGTCAGAACCAATGTTAACTCCAAGAAAAAAAATCCCCCTGTACCAAAACGGCCCCACGGAGATTAGAACCTGCAACCCCAGAATCATCAAGATTACGAGTCCGGCGTTCTACCACTGAGCTATTCCGGCCCCCTTCTGGAGGTCTTTGCGGCTGCCCCAAAACTACATCTGCAGTTCTGCACCCTCTGGCCAGGCTTGACGCCGTAGGACACAATGATGGGCTGGACAGTGTTGGAGGATGTGTTCTGGTGTCTAAGATCCAGTGTCACACAGACATTAGCCAATCTTAATTCGGCTGGAATGGTTCTGCGGTCGCAAGGTCACCAGATGGCTGGATTGTTTCATCGTGCTGCCTGGCTTGGACAGAGCGTCAGCCTTATCATTATTTGTGATCCCACGGTAGTATGGGATCCACTGGAGTACAATGGTGGTGATAAGGAACAAAAGCAGCAGCACTTTCATCAACACGCAGGGCTCTGAATCGTTGCGATATCACCAAGCGCTATTAACACATGGCGTTGTTGAAAGGTATCCGCCGGCGTGGTTCCTCAGGAAATAAGGATAAACTGTATGTTTGGATCGGATGCATGATTGAAAACCACCTTCTAATTGATTGTTTTATTTAGCATCGCTTTTTTTTCTGGAGCTAAATAGTAGCCAGCCTGTAAATAGAGTCGTTTCCTAGCCGCCACACTCAATCGACGCACACGTTGTCTGTCTTAAAGACGCTCATATTATCATTGAACTGAGGACTGGAATTCATGAACGGCTGCTTGTGCACTCAGGCGCCCACAGTTAAAACGAATCTGCATCTACTAAGTGTCTGCTTCTTAACACCTGCTTTCATTGCTGGATTCGTTTGTTTGTGTCTTTCTTTGTTATTGTTATCAATGGTGCTGCTGTTGTTAGTGTTCTTTTTTGCCATATAGCAGCCCCACGTCATGTTTCATAATTTGTGCTTTGCTGTGTCTGTCTCTGCCTGTCTGTCTGTCTGTCTGTCTGTCTGTCTGTCCGAAAAAAAAAGTCTGCCTCTCTCTCTCTCTCTCTCTCTCTCTCTCTCTCTCTCTCTCTCTCTCTCTCTCTCACTCACTCACTCTCTCTGGTTGAATTGTTCGTGCTTTTTTTTTTGTTTCAAAGCTGTTTATCATGAACAATGTGTAGATTTTCACAGCCTACATTCGTTTGCCGTTTGAAATCGTATACTGGAACGTTGTTTTTCTCCTTGGCCAATCAGGGCCAGACGGATCCGTAATATGTGTTGCAGAATACAATTCTTCAGGACTGAAGGCAAGTTTGCTGTTCTTGAAGACAATCTGGAGACAGGTAAATGGGCAGATAACTTCATCATTGATTCGGGATGCACATGCTTAATTTGGTAAGTCCTACATAGTGTTCATTACAACACGAAAAAACACTTTAGGCTTTGATAAGCAAATTCTTTTTTGCTTGATATTCGGCATTTCACGGAACTTGATCACGTCATGGGTTGCACCGTAACAGCGAGGGATGATGACATTTCTTGTGTTGGAGAAGTCGTTACATCTAAATCGACGTAAAATTAATCTCAGCTTTGAAAATATCACAACTGGCAGAATCGCTGTTCTCATGGTATTTTACTCAATAGGCCTTTATGGATCGGTAATCTAAGAATCAGTTTTCGGAAAAGCACAAATGTCAAAAATGACAGGTGTGGTAATACGTCATAAATCATAGTTGAAGTATGCTGATATTTTGCTTGATTGTAGTCCAAAACATCTCACCCTGTGTATTCAGACGATGTTTAATTTGATCGCACAGGGCCGTACCACGATTGTTGGTATCTTTGAAGGTTATGAGTGGACATTTCGAATGTAGCCATGTTTATTTCAGAAGACTTCTTTAGTTTCGATGAAGCTACAGTTTTGAAGTTTAAAATCCCAGACGACACGACAGAGTCTCTTCAGGCATGCCAGACACACAGAGGAATTAATGGTGCATTGGAAACTGGTCAGACCATTCAAAACAAAACCCTCGGAGAAGAAACAAACAACAAAAGCTGTGCAGGACATGCCCGTTAAACTTGGCAGTTGACATCTTATGGCATGTAGAAAAGCCTGGGCACAGTCAGAGAGAGAGAGAGAGAGAGAGAGAGAGAGAGAGAGAGAGAGAGAGAGAGAGAGAGAATATCCCTCAGTTTAGCAGTGTGCGACATGCTAAAAATTAACGTTGGCAGCATCTTCTATCTTAACCTTCACATAATTGCCTTTACTGCAGAATTAGTTCTTCATAATATAGCTGCTGTCGTTGATGCGATGGATTAGTGCTGACCTTTTGTGGTTTAGGACAGCCTGGAAATCTAAAAATTTGTTTCAAACCAGCCCTAAATTTGCTGCCCGTCAGACAATATACATAGAAATTGGTGGCACTGTTGAACTACCACAAGATTGTGCTGGCCGCTCGGAAGATCTTATATTGCCCCCTCTGAATTGGGTGATGCCAATCAACATCATGAATTGGAATGATGTATATTGTGATCGGTGCTGTCAGAAGGACAAAGGAAATACTTGTAGCAATCAAGGTGACAGTCAACGAAGACACTTTCCGCTGTCTGGAATCCTGGGTGGCCTGTTGAACTGGAAGGCGTGAAGATGTTCTAACAGATCTGGCAACTGTCCAGATAAGAACACTGTTGCTGATCAGCAACAGTACGAAAGGTACAATACAACATTCAAACATGTCAACCCAAGACCAGATTGCGCCAAAAACACATAGATACGTTTCTGATACAATAGTTTCGATACAAGCCCCGTTGTACAGACTATATCCATAGAGAAAGTGACAGTGGATCAGAATCATGACAACCGTCATTATACCAGCAGTCGCCCGCGACTTTCCCTTCGTCCACACAGCATTGAAACGGAGTGGCCACAGCACAGAAGCTGCTCTGAGCATGGTGAGTGCCACAAGCATCCACGGAGATAAAGTAGCTGTCATGTACGGCAGCATCCTGTTTATTTTACAAGACCAGGAACCGAGTCTGTCAAAGTATGGCACATTGAAAAGCTTGTGGAGAAATCCATTAAAAGGACTTACTAACAACACCAGCAGGTCAAACCAGGCCAGAACTGGAAGAAAAACACTCGAAGAGAGAGCATGGTCAGAATTATCATAAAATTCCCAAACATTCCAAAAGCACATACAGTAGATTCACCAATTCTCCAGCTACGGTCAGATATATGTTTGTATGGTAAGAATTGATCCCACCAAATCTGCCAGTCAGGTCGCTGTGTGCTCGTCATCACGCTGCTCTCCGTCAATGCTGAAACCTTGGTCACGTGCATTGGGTTCACTTGTCGTGCGCGCGCCTACTTAATCCTTGGCTGACACAGGAAAGCGCCTTCTTCCTGTTTTGTGTGCCCCTGAATGATGATACATGGACCAAAGCACTGAGGGTAAAACCGGCAATACTGACAAACCACAATAGGCCTACATTCGTTGCAGCCAAGGGTATACCAGTTTTAAAAGTTACTAAATGTTAACATAGTCATCGGTCAAACTGCATGACTTGGCACCAGGGATGCTGTCACCGGGCAAACATTCGCTACCCTGTGCTGTTTTGTACGGCGTTGTTGTGTGTTATGTTTGGTTGTTATGTGCTGTGTTCTATTAAGCTGGGTCCTGTTGCGTTGTGTTGCGTTCCATTGCATTGTGTTGTGACGTGTTGAGTTGCGTTACAGTTCACATGTGTTGTGTTGCGTTGCGTTGCTTTGTAATTCATCTGTAGTGATGTGAGCATGTGTATGTTCAATTTGACCACAGCACTAATCGTTCAGTGAAATCAGACACAGCTAGATACATGGTCAAGATGTACTGATATGTCTGCTACCACTTACATGTCTGGTGGAAAGGAATGTCTGTTGTCACCCACATGTCTGATGGAAAGGAATGTCTGCTGTCACCCACATGTCTGGTGGAAAGGAATGCCTGCTGTCACCCACATGTCTGATGGAAAGAATGTCTGTTGTCACCACATGTCTGGTGGAAAGGAATGTCTCTGCTGTCACCCACATGTCTGATGGAAAGGAATGTCTGTTGTCACTCACATGTCTGGTGGAAAGGAATGTCTGTTGTCACTCACATGTCTGGTGGAAAGGAATATCTGCTGTTACCCACTGTCAGGCACATGTGCGCCTTTGCATAAGATGCCATTGGTCTCTGTTCCGTTTGAGAAAGTGGCTATGGATCCTGTTGGCCCTTTCGAGGTTTCGTCTTCAGGACACAGGTATGTATTGACTCTTGTGGACACAGCTACTTGATTTCCAGAGGCTGTTCCACTGAAGCACATGGATGCTGTGAGTGTGGCTGAGACTTTGTTGACAATATTTTCGAGGTTTGGTTTACCATCTGAGATACTCACTGATTGTGGGACTCAGTTTGTGTCTGATCTGATGAAGGAGATTTACCGTCTTTATCCATTTCCTCTGTCACTACCACTCCCTATCATCCACAGTCCAACGGGATGGTGGAGGGGTTTAACGGGACTTTAAAGACGATGTTGAGGAAAGTCTGTCGTGACCGTCAAAGGATTGGGATAGGTGCATTCCTGCAGTACTCTTTGCTTATCGGGAGTTGCCGAATGCCACTTTGAGATTTTCCCCATTTGAACTCCTTTTTGGAAATTCTCCTCGTGGTCCACTTTCTATCTTAGCGGATAGATGGTCAGGTTTTCCTGTTTTTTTTCTGAGGACAGAAATGTATATCAGTATGCACATGACCTTCACAACAGGATACTTGACAGTTGTGCGCAAGCGCAACAGACAGCGGACACTCAGACACATACTTACAAGACTTACGCTGACAGGAAAAGTTCTTTTCGTACTCTGAAGGTTGGTGACAAAGTTCTTGTTCTACTGAGTGATGAACAGAATAAGCTTAAAGTTGCCTGGAGAGGTCCTTTTATGGTTCAAGAGAAATGTTCTCCAGTCAACTACCGCATTGATATGCATGGCAAGAGCAAGGTTTTCCACATTAACATGCTCAAGTTGTATGTGGACAGGACAAATGTTGCAATCAATGTCAGTGTGGATCATTCTATTTCATCAGGTATTGTGTCAGGATCTTGTGTTTCTGATTTTCTACCTGTAGACTGTGTTGTGCCTAGTCAGGGTACAGATAGGGTACGTACAGGGAAAGGTGTTATTCCTGTGACACTCCAGTCGAGTGAGTCTTCTGTTCAGTCCTGCTGCATTGGTGTTGTGCAGGATACGGAAGGTGATGGTGTTACCTTACCTACTTTGTCAGTCAAAGGTGAGACTTTTCATGATGTCAAGGTGAATCCTGATTTGTCTGATACTAAGCGGACACAGTTGTTAACTGTACTGGAGGAGTTCAGTGATGTACTTACAGATATTCCTGGTAAGGCTGATCAGGTTGAACCTCATTCAATACATGTGACTACAGATGTACCTGTAAGAATCAAACCTTACCATCACCTTTTGCTAAAAGGGTAATTGTTCAGAGGGAGATTGATGTCATGCTACGCTTAGGTGTTATTGAAGTGTCTTCTTCCCCATACAGTTCTCCAGTTGTCCGCGTAGAAAACCGGATGGTTCTGTTCGTTTTTGTATAGATTATCGGGCTCTGAACAAGGTTACGGTTTTTGATTCTGAACCGATTCCAGATGTTGAGGATTTGCTTTGTCAACTTTCTCATGGTCGGTACTTTGTGAAAGTGGATCTAGCAAAAGGTTACTGGCAGATTCCGATGTTGCCAGAGGATAAGCCTAAGACTGCTTTTCAGACTCCTTTTGGTCTATTTCAATGGACTCGCATGCCTTTTTGGGTTACAGAATGCTCTGGCGACTTTTGCTCGGATGATGCGTAAGCTGAAGCTGCATGAGTTTTCCCGCAGTCAGTTTTTTTTTTATGACATTCTTTTGGCGGCTAAGTTCTGGCAGCAACTTCTCAGTTCCTTGAGGTTATTGTTAAGTCGTCTGAGATTGTTTGGCTTGACAGCTAGACCTTCAAAGGTGCAGGCAGGATATCAAGAGCTTGAGTTTTTAGGTCATATGATTTCTGTTGGTCATATTCGGCCTGAGGCAAAGAAGGTTGAGAAGATTCTTGCTATTGATCGTCCTAAACAAAAAAAAGCAGGTTCGTTCTTTGCTGGGACTCTTGTCGTACTATCGTTGCTATGTTCCTCATTTCGCTGCTATCACTGCTCCTCTCACAGATTTGACAAAGGGAGATAAGTGTCGTCAGGTAGTTTGGTCTGAGGAATGTCAGAAGAGTTTGGATGAAGTACAGAGGATACTGAACGGTTTTTACTGTGCTGTTACTACCTAACCTCTCTGAGGAGGACTTCATCCTACGCACAGATGCTAGTAGCAAAGGCATGGGTGCTTGTCTTTTGCAGGACAAGGCAGGAGTTCTTCATCCTGTGCAGTTTGCCAGTAAAAAGTTTTCGCAGGCACAGGAGAAGTATTCCACGATTGAGCGAGAGTGTGTTTGGCTTTGGTTTGGGGACTGGAAAAGTTTTCCAGATTTCTGGCAGGGAGAACTTTTGTCCTCCAGATGGATCATCGTCCACTTGCATTTTTACAAGCGTCAAAGACTAAAAACAACAGACTTTGGCGTTGGGCTCTCAGTATTCAGGAATACAAATTTTCAGTGCAGCCTATTGCTGGAAGTTCAAATACTTTTGCGGACTTGCTGTCACGTCAGTGAAATTCTGTTTGTTGTTTTGCTGTATGGTTTTGTATTTTTCTCAAGAACATCATGTGAGAAAAATAGTTTACTGTACTGTTGTCTTTTTCTTATTCTATTGATACATTTTTCAGGATGTTGTTACCTGTTTGTGTAAGAATAAGAGATGCAACATATTTTGTATAAGGCATGAAAGAGTATTGTTTAATTTTTGGATGGATTGTTTTTCTGGCATTGATGTTTTTCAAAATGTAAAGGATTTTGCTTTGTGTGCTTGGAATAGTTTGAGGAATTTTATATGGAGTCCATGGCAGATGTTCTTATGGTGCTATAGTTCATTTTGCATTTGCACTGTGGCAATTTGTTGGTTTGCTACTGTCTTATTTTGACATTGTATCATGAGTCTTGGCAGATTTTGTATTGTCATGCTATTGAATAAGACAATCTACTATGATGGATATCTTTAATGGTGTGATGTTTGGATATTGATGGGTGAATGTAACATGTATTTTTTGTGGAGTGCAACAAAGAGTTGACTATTGCAGTGGTTTTGGCATGGTCTTAGTTTTGGTCATCCTTAGTGGTAATATTAATGTCATATGGCAGTTTTCACTTTGGCTTCTGATGGGTGTCAGTAATTTTTACAACTACTCATTTCGATGACTTGAGTCATGGTTTCTATTTTGACAATGTATTGATGACCTATGATGTTCCTTTGTATGATTTCTTCAATGTATAGGGATTGAGGTGTTTCATGTACATAAATATTTTTGTTGGATTTCTGGAGCATAACTTCCTGCAAGATTTCTCCTGTAGGATAAATCTTGTCCCCTGGGAAGGGGGGTGTCAGGCACACGGAAAGAAAAAAATCAAGCGCCTGTGTAGTTGAAAGGTTAAGCGCGAGCGAAGGGAGTTAAATGTGTGAAAAGGAAACGGCGTAGGATTGTCGTTCTTAAAGGACAGGTCACTTCCTTTGTTTTTTGAATGTGAGCTGTGTTAAGAAAAATTGGGTAAAAAAGCTAACACATTGGAAGTGAGTGTGAAGAGAGATTCGAGCAACAGCGCTGATAGAATGGAAAAGAGGCCGCCGACTGTCAGGCCATTTAATACAGACATGAGTCTGTAACATGCTTACGCATTTTTTGCTAGGGAATGATTCAGACAAGAGTAAGTATTTGATGCAATTTTAAGGAACTATGAAAGTTCCAGTCTTTGTTTTTTATTTTATCCATTTCGATCGTGAAATTGGGAATCGAAATTATTTTGTAAAAGTGTTTATGTTGGATTGCTGCTAACTGTGTGCAGTATAGTCATCATAGCTTATTTTGTTTTCTAGCTACGCCGTTATGGTAGCAGTAGCAAAGTAGACGAGGCTGTGACTGGAGGGAGAGTCGGGTGAGCTACGGGAGCCATACCCCCCCTGCCAGAAAGATGTCGGAAGGAACAGCCAGAGACAGCCAGAGATAGTTGGTATGCTGTCC
>JADBJO010003857.1:67500-85000 GCA_016801955.1 Conus betulinus | reverse complement strand
CATTCACACGTCCAGGATTAAATGACATTAGAGTCAAAACAGTCGTTAGAAAAGAAAACTAAAGTAACTACATTGAAATTACGCAATTCATGTTACATGTAAATAGAAAACACACACACACCAAAAAAAATATTTGCCTTTTGAAAACACTTTCGGCTTTGTCGATGTATGTTTATGATGTGACACTCTCCCTCCTTTTAACATTTCTCAATACCCATGGCTCCTCTCTCTCTCTCTCTCTCTCTCTCTCTCTCTCTCTCTCTCTCTCTCTCTCTCAAACTTATTATTTGCTGTCGTTCAGTTCATGTATCCCGATGGAGCTATGACGTGATGAATCAAGGTTGATTCATTTTTTTAAAACAAACAAAAAAACAAACAAACAAACGAAAGTTGTAATGTATATGCCTACGTCAAGACGTCTCCCTTTTTACGGAGCCCTAACACACACCAAAGGAGAGCGATAAAAAAAAAAATCCACACATAAATCATCGGTAAAACAGTTATGAATCAGGAAATAAATAACACACACACACACACACACACACACACACACACACACACACACAAGCAAGCCAACGTGCGCGTACGCACGCGCGCGCGGACACACACACACACACACACACACACACACACACACACACACACACACACACTCACACACACACACACACACACACACACACACACAGTAACACATGGTCACTAATTCTCGCACACATATACTTAAACGCTCACTGTCGAATGCACACGCGTGTGAGTATTTACAGTATACTGATTCCTCTGTTCCATTACATACACCCTTACCACGTAGTTCCAATATA
Source organism: Conus betulinus (assembly GCA_016801955.1). Lineage (NCBI taxonomy): Eukaryota > Metazoa > Mollusca > Gastropoda > Neogastropoda > Conidae > Conus > Conus betulinus. Next base: position 84,179 of record JADBJO010003857.1, on the reverse strand, counting down.
GCCTGCTAAACCATGTCTTTGCTTTGTGGGAAATTGCTGGTACATTAATCTGCTTAGAATGTAAACAACCAACCAAACAAACAAACAAAAAAATAATGATCGATAACATGAAAGATGAAATGAAATAGAACAAAAACCAAACGAAAGAAAACAAAAACCCGGATGCAAAAATCCTGAGCGATGGAACTACCGATGGAACTACTTCATGGGAGTGCGTTGATTTCAAAGTTAGCGCGTTGCATGACATTCTGCCACAACAGCAGTTGCATAATGAAGTATGCATCCGCTCAATTACAGTTAAAACGATCAAGAATGCTAAAATATGGAGACTAAGTTGTGTAAGTTGGCTTCTTCGTCAGCATAATCATTAAATTTTCGTTTAAAAAAAAAAAAAGAAGAAAGAAAGAAGAAAAAAAAAAAAACTGACGAAATCGAAACAAAACTATCTGACCATGAATTTAATGGTAGATGCGTCATCGACATTTTAACCTGTGGATGGTTTCACCAACATTCTAAATGTTTAGACAAAAAAAGATCTATGCAAGCAGAAAGTCTTTTTTTTTTTTCACCACCACTATAAAGTAAAGAAACGAAACCAAATAAAAAACGAGTGAACAGATCGGAATGCGCACAGAAAAACAAACACACACAAAAATAAACTGGCGGCCTTTTTTTTTTTGACTGCGAGACGAACTGGAGAATCAGCTAATAGCAGCTAAGTGTTTTCTTGTTCTTCGTCACTATCCTAGCCTGAAGAAGACGCGAGACGTCGAAATACATTGTGTCCAGTCCTGTACTCTGTCTGTGTCCTTGGCGGTAAGTAACCCCTCTTTTCAAAAACTAAACTGACATAACTTTGTTTTCGTCCTCCAACCTCCATAGTTTTGAGTGCACCCCCCTGCACCCCTTCTTTTGTTTTCTCTTTTTTTTATTTTCTCCCCCCCCCCCCCCCCCCCCCCCCCCCCCCCTTTTCGCCCAATATCTAAGTGGGTCCTTCATACTCCTGTTGCCTACCTTTCTTAACAGCTTCGGTTTTTACAACTTAGATGGGGTGGGTGGGGTGGGGTACAACTGGGAATGCATGTTATTCAAGCTGCAAAAAGCATGCATTAGATGACAAGAAAAGCTACTGAAGCTGACGAAATGGAAAAAAAAAAAAAAATTCTAATGGTAGAATGGTGTCAAACACAGGCAAAAGCAACAGCCAAGCTACTTGAGTTCTCCTTACATAAAGAACAAAAAAGTAATCCTCTCCCCTCATCATTTTACGAGTTTTAGAGGAATTTGCGACCATAATTATTTGTCAGCCAGCAGATATGATAACTTATTCTTTGTTTGTTATCCTGTGAAATTAGTACTTTAATCTTCTTACTATAGGACTGTTTTTTAGTTCTGACAACATGCTCTTATGCTTGTTGTTGTTTGTTGTTGTTGTTGTTGTTGTTGTTGTTGCTGTTGTTGTAGTTATTTTTTATACCTGTTTTCCTTTTGCCACTGAACATCGGTCATGGGGAATATCATTACCTACCAGTACTTGACATTATACAGATACTTTGATAATGGACGTCTGTCTGTCTGTCTGCCTGTCTGTCTGTCTGTCTGTCTCTCTCTCTCTCTCTCTCTCTCTCTCTCTCTCTCTGCTTTTTTGTCTGTCTGTCTGTCTATCTGTCTATTATTCAATCAATCAACAATAATCTCTGTCTGTCTGCCTGTCTGTCTGTCTCTCTCTCTCTCTCTCTCTCTCTCTCTCTCTCTCTCTCTATCGCTGTCTGCCTGCCTGTCTGTCTGTCTGTTTGTCTGTCTGTCTGTATCTCTCTCTCTCTCTCTCTCTCTCTCTCTCTCTCTCTCTCTCTCTCTCTCTCTCTCTCTCCAGTAACCTTTTTTTTTGCGTCATAGGAATATTGTCGTCCTTTCGTACAGTGCTAATGCTGTCGTTGGTGTTTTTGTGAGGATTACTGGTTGGATCCCTTGTTGCTGGATTCAGATAGATGTATTTCAGCCTTTTCAAACTCAGATTGGTTTGTTATGCTGTAATTTTCAAGTTGATAACAAAAAAACAAAAAAAAAATCACGAGTCGTTAATAAATACGATTCATCAGGCTCTGATTGGCCACCGAAACAAGAGATTTTTCTTTTCTTTTCTTTTCTTTTTTTTTCTGTAACTGTGCTCTGTTAATCCTTTGACTGCTTCCAATAAGTCGATGGGCTGCTGAGAATCCGAAGCCTGCTCATGCGTGGACGGGGCAGACAGCTCACGTCATCAGGTGCCCCTGTCTGCCTTGTCTTCTTTCACAAGTGACACTACCTTTCATCAAGACGAAGAAGTCGCACTTTTAAACTCTACCGCAAGGTGTAACTACTCTCCTTCTCATTTAAACAAACTAACCTCCATTCAATATTCAGCAGTCAGGGGGCCAAATGCTCACTGTCTTGGAAACATCGCGAAATTAAAAAGGCAGGGCTAGAGTACAGTTACTTCAGTTCATTACAGGGTGTTTGTGCAGCTGCACCTGTCCTTCTAAAATGTAAACTCATCATTTAAACAAGCCTCAATATTTACTTCAATAGTTACTTGTCGGGCATGTTAATCAGGTTTTGTTCAAGCGTTGATTGATTTTTTAAGTCATGTGAGATCAGAACCCAATCTTGCTTAGTCTTTCTCAGCAAGAGAACCATTTCAATGTTAATTTAGACACACATGTCAACATTTTATGTCATTACCTGAAAGGTCTATTGACAAGGGGGGTAGTAACAATGTCTCCGTTTTATCGACAGAGTAATTGATCTTTAAATAAACAGTTAAAAATTCAAGAAAATTAGGTTAGCAACGATATCATTCCGCAATTCTCTTACACAGCGTCATACAACATAACGAAAACTAACAAGAATAAAATAAAATAAAATAAAATAAATCATAGGAAAAGGATATAAAGAAAAATGCGTATGGTACAGGGTGTCGACCATCCACAAAAAACTAAGATGCCATACTGACGTAATTTCCAAAACTCACATAGTTTGAAGTCATCATAAAACATTTTCATTGTCTGGTTTTGTCTTTAGTTGTGTCTGACGTATTTTTGTGCTTCAGCAATAAACTTAGCAACTGATTTAATTACAGTTTCATCGTCGGACATTAACAGTGAAGCAACGTCTTTTCTCTTAGCCCCGTCTAGATTTGCAAATATACATTTTGCCGCAACTCGTCGTAGACAGCATTTAATCGATCAAGGACTGAAATATTAGGCATAGTCTATTCTCCCATTCTGTCCTTGCTAAGCTAAAGTAAGCAGAGAGAGAGAGAGAGAGAGAGAGAGAGAGAGAGAGAGAGAGAGAGAGAGAGAGAGAATATACATCTTGCCACAATGATCATTCAGATAATTGGCCCTGATCTTCTCAAAATGCATCCCGATACTGTGTTCGTTATCTCTTTGTCTTGCTAGTTGTGAATTTGGAAATTCTTGCTTGACTAATACAACAAAATCCAAGGTCTGCCCTATGCAATCAAAACGCATGAGTGATACCAACCAAACAGCATGCAGAGGCCTGAAGTGAAATAAAACAACCTCCCATGATCCCGTCTTCTTACTGATCGGTATACATACGCCATAGACAATGCAAACATGGGTGTGCTGATTATGAGTATGACTATGATTATGACTATGTTTATGATTACTATAATTCTTGGTGTCATCTGTACCGACCGTACAGACGTGCGACGACGACAAATCTATGAACTTCGTAACCCTGCTGTGCTTGTGTTTGATATCTTCGGAAATATTATGATAATTCGGATCATGCATCGTCTTCCTGCATCCAATGTTAGTGTGTTCTTCCAGTTCTGGCGTGCTCTGATATGTTGATGTTGGTGGTGGGTCCTCTAGATAGCTAGCCTGACAGAGAATTTGATGTACCAGATTTAAAGAACTGGGTACTTGGCCATGTAAGGTGGAGCCAGTGATACGGTATATGATGTCATCCTTGTCAGCATGGATGCTTGTGACCTTCTCCACGCAAAGGGCAGCCTCTGTGTTGTGGCCTCATCGAATCAATGTTGTGTGGACGAAGAGAACATCGCGAACTGTTGCCGATATAGTGATCATCATCATATTTCTCATCAACTGTCACTTTCTGTATGGTCATGATCTTGATGCTCATTATTGTCCAGACTCGTGTTGTCGTGAGGCTGTTTCATAAATGTACGACTAGTTTAGGTCAGTAATATGGCGTCCAACTGATTTTGTTCAATTTTCTCTTCTGCCCTCTGTCGTGTTGTTGCTTAATAATAGCATTACTGAATAAACAGTATGCGCGTGCGCGCGCCACACCAGCCGATTACTGGGACGTAGGCGATTTCAATAATCAGTCTTAAGGTAAGGAGATTGCCTTGTTTTAAAGTGTGATGCCAAGTATTAGAAAGGCTTGAGGACTGCTTCGTCAAGACAGAGACGAGAGAGAGAGAGAGAGAGTTTAGTTTCCATCATGGTCATTGAGATAACTGGCCCTGGTTTCAGCAAAACATACTCCTTGATCGTACTCATTATATTTAATCAGATGGTCTTCCTGTGCATAGCATGTATCAATCATGATTGATTTATGTGTTGCAGGTTGATGATTCCTTTTTATTCTTGAACGGCATAGAAGATACCAAGCCAACACACACACACACACACACACACACACACACACACACACACACACACACACACACACACATGAGCGCGAGCGCGTGCACGCACGCACACACGCATGCACACAGACTGAACAAATCGTCTTTCATTACCCTGTATCCTATGCGAGCAGCATAACATATGTGATAGACGATTCAAACATGGGAAGGGATAGTTGGTGGTATGAGCTGTACCGACCATACAGACGAGCATATGACATAATCTACAGAATCGGTAACCCTGCTGTGCTCGTGTTCGGTTTCTTTGGAAATCTTATGATAATTCTGATCATGCATCGTCTCCCTGCATCAAACGTTGGTGTATTTTTCCAAGTCCTGGCGTGCTCTGACCTGATGATGTTGATAGTAGGACCACTAGAAAGCTGGCTGAACAGAGAATTTGATGTACCAAGAATTGAGACCCTGGGTGCCTGGCCATGTAAGGTGGAGAAATTCATGACTGACATGATGCCGTCTTTATCAGGATCAATGCTTGTGACCCTGTCCATGCAAAGAGCAGCCTCTGTGCTGTGGCCTCATCGAATCAATGCTGTGTCGACAAAGAGAACTTCGCGAGCGACTGCTGCCATGCTGGTCGTCGTCATCTTTCTGATCAACTGTCACTATCTCTTTGGATATGATAGTGACGCCTATCGTTGTCCTGACACGTGTTGCCGGGTTGAATCAGAGAGGTACGAGTGGTTTCGAGATGAGATCTGGCATTACTTGGACCTACTTCAACATTGTCTTCTACCTTCCATGCTGCTGATGGTCAGCAATAGTGTTCTTGTGTGGAAACTGTTTGCATCTAAGCGAAAAGGCAGGCGTCTACATGAACAACAAGCAACAGAGGGATTCAGACAAAAACAGGTGTCGTCGTTGACTGTGACTCTTATAATTGTCAGTGTGTCTTTTATTTTCCTGACTGTACCTAAAACTATAAAAATTTAGCGCCATCTGTTGATAAACATGACCCCATTCGGTATGGACTATACAAAGTCTTTCGTGGCCTCAGTTTTATTTTGTGGTACAGCAACAGCGCTATCAACTTTTACCTGTACTGTCTAACAGGTAGTAAGTTTAGATCAATGTTTAAACACTTGCTTCTTCAGTTTTTCAATGTATCACATGATGCAAAATAAGTCAGTTACTTTATCGTCAGCTAGTGTCCGTTTAGCCGTGAATGCAATCAATAGAAGTAAGTGATTGAGACCTGCCGCCGTTTGTGACTTTTAGAATGATGCTTACAGCTGAATGTTTACCAGATACTTGAATTGGTTTGAAGGCATTCCATCGAAAATTGCTAATTACATGAGTGATAAGGTCTCACCCCCCCCCCCCCGCACATGCTTCCTGTTATCTCAACTTATCATCTCTCTCTCTCTCTCTCTCTCTCTCTCTCTCTCTCTCTCTCTCTCTCTCTCTCTCTCTCTCTCTAAGAGCGACTGCAGCTTAAACCCAAACCCAAACAACTTTGAAAATAATTTTTTTTTAATAAATAAATAAAAAAAAAAGTATGCGTCACAATCAGTTTACATAAACGCTAATGTTTAGCTGTCACTCCTGTTTTAGCTCCGTTTGATATATCTTCACACCCAAAATTGAAACCTATATATAGATATAATTGAATATTTCTGGCAGTCTTTGCAACACCAAGCTGCTCTGTAAGTTGCTGGATGGTGCTCGGTGCTTATCCTTTAAGTGTATTAGTCAATTATAATTTAGTCCCTTGTGGATTCATTTCAAGAACTGGCCCTCAGCACTTGTGTCTTAAGAGGTTATCTTTTTTATATTTTCTATTTTTCACTAGAAAATGTAGCTTCTTTTGCTCTTCCATGATTTTTTTTTTTGCTTCTTAGGTGGCACCTTTGTTTTTTTTTGTTTGTTTGTTTGTTTTTTTTTTAACTCAACAATCATACTATGGTATTGCACACCAGCCTTTTTTCTGGGATAACATTCTTCTTAAAACCGAAAAGGCAGAGGAGTTAACTTACCACTTTCCGCGGTCACTGAGGAGAAACAATCAGGTTTCAAAATACCGGTATCTAACCACGAGTTATATGTAAGTGAGTTTCCTCCCCATTGGACAGTGTCTCCTTGGAGACTTTAAGCTTGCTGAAGACTCATTTGAGAAGCATTTATTATTCCCCAGTCACCCTCTCAGGCGCATATTGTTAGTTAGGCAGAACTAACTGCTAGTGCAGATATGAATGCTTATCTCCCCATATTTCTTCACTCTAAGACATAAGAGCAAGTTTTATTTTATAATTGAATATTTCTTGCAGTCTTTGCAAACCAAGCTGCTCTCTAAGTGCTGGAATGGTGCTCGGTTACTTATCCTTGGAATTTATTAGTGATATATATATATATATATATATATATATATAAAATGCTGAACAATTAAGTAGTGGGGGAAAACAAGTGCAGGTTAACAATTCTTCCACCACTACAGTAATGATTAGGCAAAGATTTGAAATCGAGAGGAAAAAAAAATTAAGATGAAGTAAATAGGAAAATGTATATCATCAATATGAAAACCCCTTTCACTAACTGCATGAGGAAACTGTCGCAATCCCTCTCGAAGACAGATCTATATGTATCGCCTGCTCCGAGGCCTTTCGTCTGCTGAATCGGACTCATCAGGGAGACACGGCTGATTGTGTCTGTGCTCTTGGCGTCAGATAGAGACACAGCACAGTACATAATTCTGTGGTGTTCCGACCGCCAAGGGTTCGAAAAAGAATGTAACAGTACCCCCAAAGCAGCCAGCGAAAGGTAGTAGAATTAAACAAAACGAAAGTGTGGAGAGGAAAAAAAGTTGCTGAAAACTAAAAACACTACCCGAACAGTATAAAATGTAAGGGACAATCTTTGAGCCTATGTTTGAGGATCCATTTAAGGATGCAAGGGAGATCAAAAGATATGGAACAATCTGAGTGGTCAGCTCTGCTGTTCAATAACCCAAGCATTGTCAGTGGCCGAGAATTGTGCAGAACAACCTTTCCTTGGATCTCCTAAGAGATGCAATCACCCACTGATTGACCAAATAATATAATGCTGAACAATTAATTAATGGGGGAAAACAAGTGCAGGTTAACAATTCTTCCATCATTACAGTAATGATTTGGCAAAGATTTGAAATGAAAGGGAAAAAAAAATTAAGATGAAGTAAATAGGAAAATGTATATCATAAATATGAAAACCCCTTTCACTAACTGCATGAGGAAAAACTGTCGCAATCCCTCTCAAAGGCAGATCTATATGTATCGTCTGCTTCAAGGCCTTTCGTCCGCTGAATCAGACTCATCAGGGAGACACGGCTGATTGTGTCTGTGCTCTTGGCGTCAGATAGAGACACAGCACAGTACATAATTCTGTGGTGTTCCGACCGCCAAGGGTTCGAAAAAGAATGTAACAGCACCCCCAAAGCAGCCAGCATATATATTAATTACCACTAATATGCCCAGTAACATTTTAAAAGCGCTCAACCCTTTGGGGATCAACATCTGTTAAAAACTAGTTTCGAGCTCACAACTCTCTTCAGGATGATTTTTAGGTCGCCTACTGCTGATGTTATATAGCCTGTAGGGCCCAATGTCGCTGTTTGCACGTGCGGGTTGGCTGCACGTGATTTGGGGGTTTCAGGTTGTTATTCAGGGTGCGTTTGCTGACAACGATTTCCATTTGTGCCTGCAGTTGTTTACTATTTGTACTTAGTATTTAGTGTTGCTAAGTGTGGTTTACAAAGTATTAATCATTTTTCTGTTGAACATAGATTACATTTTTTTAATATTATTGTACGGCGATACCCTTTTTATGTTTTCCAAGATATGTTGTAGTTTATTATTTATTTATTTTTTTAATCTTTAAGTCTCCAAATGTATTTGCTCAGTTCTGTTTGGCTTTTGCATTTTTCTTTATTGAATGACTGTTTATGATTTGCATATCTAGTTTTGAAGTGGTTTTCAGTAATCCCTATATATGTTTCTTTTTCATTTTCTGATATCACAGTGGCTTGGCATACAATGTTATTATAGAGGCATTTGTTGCTTAAGGGACACTGTTCTTTTTTAGTGCAGTTGCAATATTTAATTTCTTCACCCTTCTTTACTGTGTTGCTTTTCATTTTGTTGGATGAATCTATTACATTTTTAAGTTAGGCATACGTGAATATGATAGTTTGACAACCACATATATAAACCATACAAGAAACCTAATGATACACCCATCAATGGAAACATCCAAAGTAGCCACCAACCACCCATACTAAAAAACTATACCCAATGGCATAAACAAGAGATTATCTAATTTGTCATGTAACAAGAGTATTCAACAACGCAGCAGCAGAATACCAAGAAGTGTTACAAAAACGTGGTTACAACTACAAACTACAATACAGCCCAGATAACAACATGAACAAAAAACAGGAAAAACAGGAAAAGGAAAATCATATGGTATAACCCTCCATATGATGGAAGAGTAAAAGCAAACATAGGGATATATATATATATATATATATATATATATATATATATATATATATTTTTTTTTGTTTTTTTTTAATTCTGACAGCATGATTCCCCAAACATTCGACAAAAACGCCATCAAACTACCATATTCATGTATGCCTGACCTTAAAATATAATTGAAGAAACACAGGTTTTCTTCCTCTTAAAATATTAGGATTATAGTGAATACATTCAGACATGAATTCATCAACTGAATCTGGAGAAGACTTTGCAGCTATTGTCTTATAATGCTTTAGTACATCCTTCCAGAAAGGATTATCAACTTTTTGTTGTATAGTGTTTGCATACTCAATGCCAAAGTTTTGTAACATTTGTAACTCTGGTATCATATTAATAGTAAACTCTTTCCAAGTGAATTCCTTAATCAGTCTTTTCAACCAACCAATTTTCATCGCCGACAAAAAACGATTTAATATTAAGCATTCTTAAACCACCTTTACTATATTCTTTACACACTACAGACTTTTTAAAATTTTACTTTGTTTTTCATTCCAAAGAAAGGAATAAAGCTCTTTTTCTAAGGAGGTTAGGAAGTTGTCGGGGGGGTCTGGTAGATTAATTATGAGATGCACAATTTTTGAAAATACTAGTGTTTTAATTACTGTTATTTTCCCAAAAGGAGTTGGTTGACTTTTTTTTTCCAATAATTCATCGTTCTTTTCACGGCATTGAATTTGTCTTCATAATTAAGTCTAAATATAGCCTTGGTATTTGTTGAAAACTTAATTCCTAGAATTTTAAATGTTCTGGGGTCCCAAATGAAGTTTTTGTCTCTCATGTACTGAGTCCCACACCTCTGTCTTCTCTCTGCCGTCTACTCTATTTGTTTTCCTCCCTCTCCCCCCCACCTCTTCTCGTACTTCCTCATCCTCTCTCTCTCTTATATTTTGATGAACTCATTTTACCACTTGACTTATGCCATTAGCTGTTGCTTTTGTGTGTGTGTGTGTGTGTGTGTGTGTGTGTGTGTGTGTGTGTGTTCTAGTTTACCCCATGCAGGTGCTGTGTCACTGCATATTCTCAAATGGAATACAGAAGGTCGCTTGTGTGCATGACGATGGGGGTAACGCAGATAATGTTGGTGGTGGCAGCAATTGACAATTATTGCCATTTTTTTTCTCTCTCAGGGTGGTGTCGTTTTCTTCTTGTCATTGCTTTTGTTATTGTTATTGAAATTGCATGGTGGTTCATATCCATCATACTTGAAAAAATGTGCACATTGTCTTAGCACTGGTTTGGTTTACCGGTGAAAACACACATGAGTGTGCGCGCGCGCGCGCATGCGGGCGCGTTCGTGCGGACGCGTTCGTGGACGTATTGAAAATGTACGTATTCATGTGCATACAATTATACGCGCGTGCGTGCGCGCACGTGTGCGCGCACACATACAGATACAAAGACGAATGCATGCGTGCAGGCAAAGAAAATCATTTGTTTGTTTGTTTGTTTGTTTTCTCCTCCCCTTTCCCTGTTCATCTGCCTCCCTGTCTGTAATAGCCGTATTTCCCATATGGTATCATGTTTCGATTTGTGCATTAACTAGCAGGTAATCAAAGCCCCGTGTTCTCCAGTGCGGTTGTCATTTATAAAGAATATATCTTTCCCTCCATTCTTGTGTTTGTTTATTCGTGTTTTTTTTATCAGTTTTTATTTTTTATTTAATTTTATCTATTTATTTATTTATTTTTTATTATTTTTTTTTTTAATTTATTTTCTTTTTAACACAGTATACCTTTTGTGCGTGTGGTTTCTTCGTGTATCGATCACGGTGTATTGCAAGAATTGGTTCCTTTTATATCCAGCCCACCTCAGTTTCATTTACCTTCTATCAACAGCATTGGATTTCTGTTGCTGTAACTGTTGTTGTTTACTTCCAAGGTGAAATGGTTTCTCACAGACACAAATTATGGACTAATCTATTACTTTTATGGAAATACCACATTATGTATTTCAATTTGTATATGAAGTGATGTACAAGAAAATTATTTATGCAAAATGCCTTATGACTGAACATGGCATCAATAACGATATCGTCCCTGAATTGCCAGGGACTAGGAGACCTTCAGAAGAGAAGAGACGTATTTCGTTTTTTTAGAAAAAGGTCACACTGTATTTACTGTCTTCAGGATATTGACTTCAATGAAAAACTTGAAAGAGATGTAACGTCTGAATGGGGATATAGATGCTTTTTTTTTTTCCTCCTTTAAGTCAAATGCAAGGGGAATTGCAATATTATTTAATAATAATTTCGAATTCAAAATCAATGAAATAGAAAGGGATTCAAACGGAAATTATATCATTATCTCCATGACAGCCTTCGAGAAGAAGATTCTGCTGGTGCATATTTATGGACCTAATAAAGATAATCCTGAATTTTACGAAAACTTAAGGGGCAAAATACAGAAATATGAAAATCATGCACTTGTTTTAGTTGGTGACTGGAACCTTGTCCTCGATCCCTATTTCGATTATGATAATCATAACAATATAAACAATCCAAAGGCAGAAAAAATGTGTTGAAAACATGATGGCGGACTTCGCTCTGTCAGACGTTTGGCGAAATAATAATCCACAAGTAAAACGCTATACATGGCACACATCATCGCCTTTAAAGCAGAGTAGGTTAGATTTCTTTCTTATCTCAGAAGACCTTATGTTGAATTTTGAAGATGCAGATATTACACTTGGGTATCGAACAGATCATCCAATGGTTGTTCTGAAATTGAAATTTGGGAACACTATCAAACACAACACATTCTGGAAATTTAATTGTGAATTGTTAAGAGACAAACAATATGTAGAAGAAGTATATAATTCAATCGATGAAATTATCTGTGAATATTCCATAGAACAGTATGACGTAGAAACACTCTCTCGAATCCCACTTAAAGATGTTGAACTTACTATATCAGATAAAGTTTTTATTGTTTTTTGCTCATGAAAATAAGATAAAAAAAAAAAACTATTGCATATGCTACTATGAGGAAGAAAAGGCTTTAAAAAAAAGAAGATGATTTATTAAAATAAATCAGTGTATTAGAAAACAAAGCAAAAAACAGAGGAAGACTTTTAATTGTTAAAAGATAAACAACAACAACCAGTGACACGCAGAGAGAAGAAAATACAGGGAGTTATATTAAGATCAAGAGCTAAATGGATTGCTGAAGGGGGGAAATATCAAACTACTTTTGTATTTAGAAAAAGAGGCACTATTTTAATAATAAAAAATGACAAAATTGGTGGACAGCAATGGAACACTTATAGATGAGTCAAGTAAGATAAAGAAAGAAGTTCATTTATTTTATAAACGACTGTATTCTAAAAGAAAAACCTAGATACACGTGACGTAAAAGACTTCATACAAGAATGTCCAAAATTATCTATAGAAGAACAAGATTCCTTAAATGGAGAAATAAGTTTAGAAGAAGCCGGCTTTGCTTTGAAAAACATGAAAAATGGTAAAAGTCCTGGTTCTGAGGGTTTGGGAGCTGATTTTTTTTTTTTAACTTGATCCTTTTTGTAGTTCATCCTCTAAATCAGTCAGTGAAGAATGGGAACTGTCAACCACTCAAAAAAGGAATAATCACCTGCATACCTAAACCGGATAAATCGAGAGAGAACTAAAAAAAAAATGGAGACCAATTTCAATTTTAAATGTTCTGTATAAAATTGGGTCTGCATGCATCGCAAATAGAAAAAAAAATTCTTCCGAGCCTAATAAGGGAAGATCAGACAGGTTTTATTGTAAATAGATATCGTGGGGATAACATACGGCTTATTTATGACCTAATTAACTATCTGGGAGTGAGACAATTACCCAGACTTTTACTCTGTTTAGATTTTGAGAAAGCGTTTGATTTTCTCTCGACTGGGAATCTTTATTTAATTTTTTTCACATTCAATTAAAATTCAAGTGGTTATTGATTGGATTCTTGCATTTCTTTTTTTTCCCCTTTGAAAGTTCTATCCTGCAAGATGAAGAAACAAAGAAGAGCAATTCCGTTGATAGATATAAATAATCACTAACACTACTTCCTGCCTGAGACACAGACGTGCAATGTCCATCAAGGTCTCTTTCAAATAAACTATTCAGCATATACAAACCAAGATAAGTTCACATGTATAAGAAACGTCTTCTGTAGTGATTCGGTTTTAGGTCTGATGAATTTCTATTGGAATATTTAGAGCGACTTTCGATATGAATACCAAATTCATTTTCATCTAAAATATCGGGGGGGGGGGGGGGGGGGTATTTGCTATTCAGCTTTTTCAAATCACAGCAAATGTATCCCTCCCCCCCCTCCACACACACACACACACACACACACAGAGTATCATATTCAAGCGTGCAGTCATTAATCTCCTCTTGAAGAAAACCATCGTCGACTTCATCGTCATATCTAAGCAGGCATAAGAAGGCCAGCCCTCAGGAGACACATACGAACACGTACACACACTCAAACACACACACATACACACACGCACACACACACACACACACACACACACACATACAAACACACACACACACACACGCGCGCGCGCGCGCGCGCACACACACACACACACACACACACACACACACACACACACACTGCAATGCAGAAGAGCCTCTTTCCAAAATGTTCGTAATACTCTCATTCTCTATGGCTTACTGTGAAGTGACAACGAGACACTGGCCAAGTGTGAAGGAATTGTAAAGGACCTTTTCACTGAGAAGCTCGGCCTGTCACGTGATGTGGAATTTGATAGGGTTCATTGGTTAAGTTCTAAACATGTTTCCCCCCGTGACTACCAGAAGCGTTTTGTGTTGTTTGTTTGTTTGTTTGTTTGATTGATTGTTTTTCCTTCAATAAAAACAGAAGATAGAAGTGTTGAAGGCAAAGGACAAGCTCCAGGGAGTCGTTTTTACATTGGTGAAGACTTTTCTAGTCATATCAGAGAAATCGGGAAAAGGTTGACTCTGCACCTAAAAAAAAGCATGTACTGAACGTAAACGAGCAACAATGGTATTTTATCACCTCTGGAGAGACCATAAGAAGTATTTTGTCAATTCTAGTGACACGCTTGTGGAGATGAGTTAGGACGTTGACTGGCCCAAAGACACTGTGATTTCTTTAGAGGAAACAAACCAGAAGAGTGCACTGGTTTTGCTGTCACAGTGTAACGAGTATGACACACATCTTGCATGTGCTAATCAGAAACAGTAGACGAGGTTTGCTACACTAGCGATTCAGCACTGACCAAACTAAACATGTGTATGTAAACACTAAGCGTGTGCAGGTGAATCTGAGTCAGTCGGCATGTATGACGCGTTTTTATGACAGCATGTGCAACGCTTTCCCCACGTTTGCTGACAGTGATAACCCAAATTGCTTTGTTGAAAATAATAATTGCAAATCCTTTTTCTTTTCTTCACTGGAATGTGAACGGTTTGCTGTCTATATTACACAATAAAATTGTCTCTTCCGTTTGTTCATTTGATTCTATATGTTTTGATGAAAAAAGGCAGACATGGTCAGAAGGGAAAATGCAATGCTATCAGCATGGGGCTGATGAGGGAATGAGATGGTGTGAAGGGCAGAAGAGGAGGTAATGGAGGGGGGGTGTGATGTCACGGCACTCGGCTTTATTACTAAGAGGAGGAAACCAATTCTCCCACAACTGCAAAAGTCGCAATATCCTTATTGTGAGTAAAGTATCCAAGAGTCGAGTGCTTTTCCTTTCAAGTGCCATGGCCCTGGGCATTTGAAATGCCTAATCAAAAAGACGCTGCATCCCAAACGTTCTTCTTCGCTCAACCATTGTCAACAACACAAGAGTTAAGAGAACTTACACACATAAGCCTGTCATTCATGGGTAGATGTTATCAGAAATGGATGGAGGTGGGTGACGAACAGAGGTGAGCCCAAGGGGAAAAAAGTAATGTTACTGGCATGACTTGTGCTCGTGCGACCACAGTACAAGCAAGGACGGGGCTAATTGCAACAGATGTGAAGGGTTTTTTAAGGTGAGTGATGCGCTTCTCTCTCTCTCTCTCTCTCTCTCTCTCTCTCTCTCATGATACTTAGCATGAACATTTCTTATGAGAGTTGTAAGTTTAGGGATTCAAAAACTCGTTCAGATCTAAATTCACCTATAGGTGGATTCGATGCAGTCAGCTGATTTCTGTTGTACCTGTTGTACTCATGCCGTTTTCACCTGATAGGATGCTGCTAAATGCTAGAGTGGTAAGAGGGTCCAAGACATCATCATGGTTGAGTAAACAGGAGTGCACATGTGCAAAGGAGGGAAAGGAAAATGGCAGATATTCAAAAGGGAAAATAAGATCAGGCGAACACAATAAAAGGAAAGAACAGCATATTGAAGAAAGGAGGATTGTAAATGTCTTGCGTTGACCATATTACACAGTGTTGGTTCCATAGTGGCTTGATAAAGAAAAAAAAAGAAAAAAAGCAGACATTGGACAGTCAAGAGTTTCAAGTCCTTGAACACTTTCTTGGGATGTGTGTATTCTAAGGTATGTGGTAATCATTCAGCTATTTTGTCCATTATATGAAAAGACACTAGCGAACATAATCTTTAAAGATCAAATGACTGCCTTTTTTCCCTCTAGGTATACAACATTGATGTATGATGTTTGTAAATTCTGTTCTGAACTTCCTATTCATTAGAGAACACAAATAAATGTAAACAGAGCTTTTGCTGCAGAACAGCATTTTACTGATGGCTGTCAAGTCCACGTATTTTTCATACTGAACTGGGTCATCATCAACAGATGGTATGATTCTTATTACTGTATAGAGTGCTGACAGGAGAAAAACAAA
Organism: Conus betulinus; assembly: GCA_016801955.1. Lineage (NCBI taxonomy): Eukaryota > Metazoa > Mollusca > Gastropoda > Neogastropoda > Conidae > Conus > Conus betulinus. The sequence continues at coordinate 68,157 of JADBJO010003857.1, read as the reverse complement.
CACGGACAGTTATACGGGTCAAGGTCAATAAAAACACTTGCTGTAGTCTGTAATCTTCAGCAGCTTATTGGACGGGAAGACGGCTGCCTTTTTCGACAAATCTGACAAGTTTCCATACAATAATGCCATTGCTAACCACCAACACGACAGAGGGCAGAAGAGAAAATCGAACAAAATTCATTGGAGCCCAACTTACTGACCAACAACCAGTCACACATTTGTGATACAAATACAGCTGATGAGCATGTTGATGACGATCACTATGTCAGCAACAATTCGCGATTTTCTCTTCATCCACACAATATTGATTCGATGAGACCACAACACAGAGGCTGCTCTTTGCATGGAGAGGGTCACAAGCATCCATGCCAACAAGGATGGCGTCATGTACTGTGTCACTTGCTCCATCTTACATGGCCAGGGACCCAGGATGTTAATTCTTGGTACATCAAATTCTCTGTCAGAGAACATCAACATTAACATACCAGAGCATGTCAAAACTTGGAAGAACACACTAACAATGGATGCAGAAAGAGGATACATGATCCAAATCATCATAATATTTCCAAAGATACCAAACACAAACACAGTAGGGTTACAAAGTTCATAGATTATGTTGTATGCACGGCGGTATGACCGGAACAGATAACACCACCA
>JADBJO010003857.1:40000-57500 GCA_016801955.1 Conus betulinus | reverse complement strand
AACTGAAAAAAAAATGCATTATATAATCGAGTTGAAGAGAAAAAAGGAAAAATGATGTAGCAATGATTCAGGTGATGAAGTAAACAAGGAACAAACGTGAGTAGAAAATGGATAGTGAAACACTTCTACTAGTCCCGATCCCTGGCTGGAAGGCGAAAAATATCTGGAGAAATATGTGTTACTGGCCAGTTCCAGGCACTGAGCCGTTTAGTACAATTTTAGTCAAATGACGCAAAAAAAAAAGAAAAAAAAAAAAAAAAAAAAAAAAAAAAAAACCGCGAGCTGTTTTCACTACAGCGAAATTGGAAGTAGAAACACCGCATGGCATAATGTTTATGTAGTGATGACATCTATTGATTTCAAGTCAAAACATGTCTTTATTTTAACAGTAGCAATTAACTTTCAGTAGAAATGGAGTGTCATTGATGATGACTCGTTCCATGAGTGATGCACCGACGAAATTAATCGTTTTCAGTAGAGGGTCTCCGGGTTTTAGGATTTTTACGTTTTCAATCATCCATGTTGGATATCAGTGGTAAAACAAACTGTTTTTTTTTTTTTTTTTTTTTTCTTTTCTTTGTTTGTTGTTGTTTTAGACAAGATGCCTTCGATTCCGACAACGTTTGCTCACGATTGCACCAGTCAGTCTATCAGAGAGAGAGAGAGAGAGAGAGAGAGAGAGAGAGAGAGAGAGAGAGAGAGAGAGAGAGAGAGAGCAGTATTCGTGCTATTTATTTTCTTCGAACCAAAGTTTGTAATGAATGCACTTGCGTCACGGCCTTTCTCTTCCTTACCGCGTCGTCCTAACAGAAAATGAGGAATGCGGAATCAGTGACAACAGCTCGTAAATAACACTCATAAGTCATCGGTTAAAGCCAATATGAATCTCAAAGTATAGTTAATGTGAACTGTACAAGATCATTTTATGCAGCACACACACACACACACACACACACACACACACACACACACACACACACACACACACACACACACATGTGCACGCACGCACGCACGCACACACAGATATACATGTACGAACACACACACACACACACACCACACACACACACACACACACACACACACACACACACACACACATGCGCTCGAGCGCGCGCACGCACGCACGACTGAGCAAACTATCTTTCATTACCCTGTATCTTATGTGAACAGCATAACATATGTGATAGACGATTCAAAACATGGGAAGGGATAGTAGGTGGTATGAGCTGTACCGACCATACAGACGAGCATATGACATAATCTACAGAATCGGTAATCCTGCTGTGCTTGTGTTCGGTACCTTTGGAAATCTTATGATTATTCTGATCATGCATCGTCTCCCTGCATCAAACGTTGGTCTATTTTTCCAAGTCCTAGCGTGCTCTGACCTGTTGATGTTGATAGTAGGACCACTAGACAGCTGGCTGGACAGAGAATTTGATGTACCAAGAATTAATACCCTAGGTTCCTGGCCATGTAAGGTGGAAAAAGTGCTAACATACATGATGCCATCTTTGTCAGCATCAATGCTTGTGATCCTCTCCATGCAAAGAGCAGCCTCTGTGCTGTGGCCTCATCGAATCAATGCTGTTTGGACAAAGAGAACTTCACAAGCGCTTGCCTCTATAATGATCGTCGTCATCTTTCTGATCAACGGTCACTTTCTCTTTGGATATGATAGTGACGCCTATCGTTGTCCTGACAAGTGTTGCCGGGTTTGAATCAGAGAGGTACGAGTGGTTTCGAGATGAGATCTGGCCTTGGGTGGACGCTCTTCAATATTGTCTTCTCCCTTCCGTGCTGCTGATGGTCAGCAATAGCATTCTTGTATGGAAACTGTTTGCATCTAGGAGAAAAGGCAGGCCTCTTCATGAACAACAAGCAACAGAGGATTCCAGACAAAAGCAGGTGTCGTCGTTGACTGTGACTCTTATAATTGTCAGTGTGTCTTTTATTCTCCTGACTGTCCCTGTAACAATATCAGAATACGCGCCATCTGTTGATAAACATGACCCCATTCAGTATGGACTATACAAAGTCTTTAGTGGCCTCAGTTACATTTTGTGGTTTAGCAATAGTGCTATCAACTTTTACCTGTACTGTTTAACAGGTTGTAGTTTTAGATCAGAATGTAAAAACTTACTCCTTCAGTTTTTCAGTATATCGCATGAAGCAAAATAAGTCAGTTACCTCATTGTCAGCTAGTGTCCGTTTAGCCATGGATGCAACAAATAGAAATAACTGATTGAGACCTTCCACCCGTTTTGTGACTTGTAGAATGATGCTGACAGCTGTATGATTACCAGATGCTTGGATTGGTGTGAAGGCATTCCATTGAAAATGCCGGATTCCATGAGTGGTAAGTATCGAAACATTAATGCCTCCACTCCCCCCCCCCCCCCCCCTCTCCTTGCACACGCTTCCCATCATCTCTCTCTCTCTCTCTCTCTCTCTCTCTCTCTCTCTCTCTCTCTCTCTCTCTCTCTCTCTCTCTCTCTCTCTCTCTCTCTCTCTCTCTCTCTCTCTCTCTCCTGTCCGTACTCTAGGAGTGGCTACACCTTTAACCTGAACAACTTTGAAAAACAAAACAAAACAAAACAAAACAAAACAAAACAACAACAACAACAACAACAAAAAGCAACATTCGCCACATTCAGTTTACAGAAAAACGCCTGCACTTGTTTTCTCCCCACTATTTAATTGTTCAGCAATATATATATATATATATATATATATATGTGTGTGTGTGTGTGTGTGTGTGTGTGTGTGTGTGTGTGTGTGTGTGTGTGTGTGTGTGTGTGTGTTTAAAAATAGGATGGTAAAAGGAAGTTTTTAAATCTTTTTTAAGTAGAATTGCGGGTTGGAGAATGGTATATTTTTTTGTTGATTGTCTAAAATTGATTTCCTCCATTTTAGAATTCATCAGGCCACAGCGCTCAACGTGAGGATATCAAGAATACCACTAAAATGCCTAATAAAATCTTAAAGTGCTCAACCCCTTGGGGATCAACATCTGTTAAAAATAGGGTGGTAAAAGGAAGTTTTAAAAATCTTCAACTTCCTTTTACCATCCTAATTTAACAGATATATATATATATATACACTCCATTATAAACAAAGCTTGCTCTTATGTCTTGGATTGAAGAAATGATAGGGGAGATAAGCATTCATATCTGCAGTGGTAGATCATTCTGCATACTGACACAATGTGCTTGAGTGGGTGAATGGAGAATAATATATGATTCTCTCAAAATGAGCCTTCCCCAGGGAAGGAAACTCACTAACATATAACTCCTGGTCAGATACCGGTATTTCGAAACCTGATTGTTTCTCCTCAGTGACCGCGGAAAGTGGTAACTTGTCTCCTTTGCCTTTTCGGTTTTAAAGGAGAATGTTATCCCAGAAAAAGGCTGGTGTGCAACGCCACAGTATGTTTCTTGAGCTTATATATATATATATATATATAGAGAGAGAGAGAGAGAGAGAGAGAGAGAGAGAGAGAGAGAGAGAGAGAGAGTCACAATACAGCTAGACTAAGCTTCAAATACGATATTGATATTAACAGATCCATCTCTCGCTTGTGTCAAATGCCCAAATTTGCTAAAGACAGCGACACTTATCTTGCCTAAAGTTCTTTTCAACGTTACTAATATTGCATTGATTTAAAAGCTCATAAATTATATTTTAGGTCCAGTTACAGTTGTATGTAGTGGAGTTATACCAATAACAAAAAAACGATGGATAGTTCCTAAAGATTAGCACGTATACCATTCTGTACATTTTTACACACTTGATATATTTCAATGGACACTCAGCTTTTCTTTCTTTTTTTCCCCCCATCTGTTCAACGCTGCCTTCCCTGTGTCTGCCATTTCAGTTCCTTCATACATACCAACGTCAAAAAGTTCTAGAACAAAGTGGTTCACACCTAAGTATCAGCGTCAGGATAGCATCATGTCAACTACCTGAGAACACACTGTAGGGTTGCTGTGTCATCTGGTTGATGATCAATGATTCCAGCACAGGCCTATCATTCGTAGGACACCATCAACGACGCCACGATCTGACAACTATAGGTGTCAGACACATCTACTCTGGGTGCCATATGCAGGGCCCCATTTGCAAAGCGCTTAATTCAATAGTCGTTATTCAGTGATTTCCGCTTGTATGAATCAGTAGCGTCAGAAGATATTTTGCACTAAGGGACCAGCCTCAATGTTCCTGCGCTGCATTCTGACTACAACATCGCTTATCAAGATGGCAGAAAACACATGCGTAGGTGAGAGGATGTGTGTGTGTGTGTGTGTGTGTGTGTGTGTGTGTGTGTGTGTGTGTGTGTGTGTGTGTGTGTGTAGAAAGGGAGGGGGACACCTACCTTTAAAATCAGTGTTAACACCGGCACGATGGTTGTTCTGAAATTGCAATTTGGGAAAACTATTAAACACAACACATTCTGGAAATTTAATTGTGAATTGTTAAAAGACAAGCAATATGCAGAAGAACCACATAATGCAATCGATGAAATTATCTGTGAATATCCGATAGAACACAGTATGACGTAGAAACAAACTCTCTTGAATCCCACTTATAGATGTGGAACTTACTGTGTTAGATAAAGTTTTTGTCGACTTTTTGCTCATGAAAATAAGATCGAAAACTATTGGATATGCTACTATGAGGAAGAAAAAGGCTTTTAAAAAAGACGATTTATTAAAACGAAATCTGTGTATTAAAAAAACAAAGAAAATAAAACAGAGGAAGACTTTAAAGTGTTAAAAGAAAAACAACAACTAGTGATACTCAAAGAGAAGAACATACATGGGGTTATATTAAGATCAAGAGCTAAATGGATTGCTGAAGGGGAAAAAATATCAAACTACTTTTGTAATTTAGAAAAGAGGCACTATGTTAATTAATAAAAGTATGACAAAATTGGTCGACAGCAATGGAACACTTATAGATGAGCCAAATAAGATAAATTAGAAGTTCATTTATTTTATAAACGACTGCATTCCAAAAGAAACCTAGGTACATGTGACGTAAATGACTTAAATACAAGAATGTCCACAATTATCTAGAGAAGAACAAGATTCCTTAAATGGAGAAATAACTTTAGAAGAAGCTGGCTTTGCTTTGAAAAACATGAAAAATGGTAAACGTCCTGGTTTTGACGGTTTGGAGCTGAATTTTTATTCATTTTTTCTGGAATAAAAAATGGTCCTTTTGTAGTTCGTGTTCTAAATCAGTCAGTGAAGAATGGGGAATGGTCAATCACTCAAAAAGAAAGAATAATCAATCACTCAAAAGAAGGAATAATCACCCGCATACCTAAACCGAATAAATCGAGAGACAATACAAAAAAACTGGAGACCTATTTCAATTTTAAATGTTCTGTATAAAATTGGGTCTGCATGCATCGCAAATAGAATTTTTAAAAAAAAAGGTTCTTCCCGAGCCTAATAGGTGAGGATCGGACAGGTTTCATTGCAAATATATATCTTGGGGATATAACATACGGCTTATTTATGACCTAATTAACTATCTGGAAGTGAGACAATTACCCGGACTTTTATTCTGTTTAGATTTTGAGAAAGCGTTTGATTCTCTCGACTGGGAATCTTTACCTAAAATTTTGAGAGAATATGGTTTCGAAAATAGCATATGTAATTAGATACAAACATTTTCACAAAAAAAAAAAAAAAAAAGCAACTGTTATAGTTAACGGTCAAACTTCGGATTGGTTTCACACTGAAAGAGGCTGTAGACAGGGAGATCCACTTTCGCCTTATCTATTCATACTATGTGTAGAAATCTTAGCAATCATGATTAGAGAAAATAAAGATATAAAAGGTGTTAAAATAAACAACAAAGAACTTAAAATATCACAACTTGCTGATGATACACAGTTAATGAATAATGGAGATCGAATATCTTTTAAAAGATTTGTCCAATTAATAGAGAAATTTGGAAAGTATTCAGGACTTTTCCTAAATGCAGATAAAACACAAGCCATATGGCTAGGTAGCAAGAAGGGCTCAGAAATAAAATATATGCAACATTTAAATATACAGTGGAACCCTGATAAGTTTAGAATATTGGGAATATGGTTCACAAATGATGTAAAAAAAAACTGTGAAAAGATTAATTATGCTGAAAAATTGTCAGAAATAACAGCCTTGTATCAAATATGGATGAAAAGAAACATTACTCCTCTGGACACAAGTTGCTGTGTTAAAATCTTTGATTTTATCTAAATTGATTCATCTATGGATTTTACTTCCAAATCCACCAGATGACTTCAAAAATGATTGTCAGAGAATGTGTTTTTGGTTTGTTTGTTTGGAATGGTAAACGGGATAAAATAAGTAGAAAAATTGCACTAAAAAGCATAAGGGGGGGGGGGGGGGGGGGGGGGGGGGGGGGGGGGGGGGGGGGGGGGGGGGGGATATTAGGGGGGGCATATCAATGCTCTAAAACTTACCTGGCTGAGAAGATTTAAAACAACAAAAATACAGTGGAAAAAATTTGCCAGTGTAATGTATCCTTTTTTCGCAGAAATAGAAAAATATGGTCCTTGCTATCCTTTGATAATTACAATAATGTATTCTGGAACCATACATTCATGGCATATAGAGATTTTTGTAGACACCTGAAAACAAAAACCCGATCGGATGTACTGTCCGAGCCAGTCTTTCAGAATGACAAATTTAAAATTGGTGACAATGTAATCAGATATAATTGGACTTGGAAAGGGGTTTACTGTGTTTCACATTTTTTTTGAAACGACGGAAGTTTTCTAAGTTTAAACGAATTTAATAGAAAATATGATATGGGTGTATGCTTCTTCTTGGCTTACTACGGCTGTGTAAGCTCTATTAGGAAATATACAGCAAAACTGGTCTAAATATATCAATTAATCAAAATGTAAAAGAAAAACCAAGAGCTCTAAAAATAATATACTCTATATCCAAGGATCAAGACTGTACTGTGACCTTTTCAGATTTGACAGCAAACTTCCTAATTCGTGCCAGAAATGGACTGAAAAAATGGGAACAGAAATTTCTTGGGAAAAGGTTTTCAACCAAAGTCATAAAATACAGGAAATAAAACTTAAATGGCTGCAGCTGCATATCGTACACAGGATTCTTGGAACTAACGTAGTTTTAAAGGAAATGGGGATAGTGGGGAATAACAATTGTGATTTCTGTAAAGAAACTAAGGACAATATAGAGCATATTTTCTGGGAGTGTCATTACTCAAAACAGCTTTGGGAAAATTTGGAGAGACTGCTAAAATCAAAATTCTTTCCATGTACAAACTTTACATTTCGTGAGAAAGTTATACTTTTTTGGATATGATGAAATCGTGTCTACAGACTCGGTTTTAGATTTAATAATTCTTTTAGGAAAACAGTATATCTATAAATGCAAATTTGATCATTGTCTTCCTGATATAGTCTCCTTCCAAAGGTACCTACCTTCACGTTATAAAATCGAAAAATACAATGCAGATATACATTGGAATGGAAATGTTTTTAAAACAAGATGGTTACCATATTTACCACTTATAGAAATGGAATGAGAAGAAAAAAGCGGGGGGGGGGGAGAAGGAAAAAGATGAAAGAAATATGAAAATTATATTATGTAAAGTGATATTTTCTCCTGTAAATGTCGCATTGATAAAACAATACTTTGGGCTGGATTCATCAATGACTAGTGTTTAGAGTGCATCGAAAATTATGAACATGCATGTATACAAATGTCTTTATTCTTGCTGATGTTGCTTGTGTGTGTGTGTGTGTGTGTGTGTGTGTGTTTTTCTTTTTTTCCATAGCCCTTTTTTCTTTGTGTATGTTTGGTAAAACACACACACACACACACACACACACACACACACACACACACACACACACACACACACACACTCTCTCTCTCTCTTTTATGTACAAAATGCTGTTATGTTTTTTGGACGTTGATTAGAACGAATTAAAAAAGTTAAAAACAAACAAACAAACAACAAACAAACACTGGCATGAGGAAGAACTCTCTTCATCAAAATTTTCAGTTTTCGTTTAAAAAAAAAAAAAAAAAAAAAAAAAAAAAAAACGCTCGGGGGGGGGTGAGGATAAGGGTTTCAGTGTGTGTGTGTGTGTGTGTGTGTGTGTGTGTGTGTGTGTGTGTGTGTGTGTGTGTGTGTGTGTGTGCGTGAGTGCGTGCGTGCGTGCGTGTGTGCAGTGTGTGTGTGTGTGTGTGTGTGTGTGTGTGTGTGCAGTGTGTGTGTGTGTGTGTGTGTGTGTGTGTGTGTGTGTGGAAGGGAGAGGGGCACCTACCTTTACAATGATTGTTAACGTGCCGAGCGTTCACAGGTTTTAATGTCTAAAACCATCAGGGTAGGGGGTGGGTAGTGGTGGCAGGGTGTATTGTTCAGTCAGCTAAGGGCATCATTCTTCAAATCCTGTTAGTGACCGCTCTATGACCACTGCGCCCATCCATTGTGTCTATGGCAATATAACGTCCTGGTGACAGTATTGTTTGTTTGTTTGTTTGTTTTTGTTAAGAATGACAACATTTTCTGGTAGATTTGATGACATTCAACAACAGAACTGGGAGTGTAACATACATGGCAGTGTGGCATTGCTACAGTGGAGAAAGGAACATTCTGTATGTGTGACATACATGGCAGTGCGACATTTTACACAGGAGAAATATACATTCTGCTAGTGAAACTTTTTTTTTGTGAAGAAAAGGGCATTATGTAAATGTGACATCCATGGCAGAGCAGAATTGTTATAGTGGAGAAAGGAAAATTCTGCGACTGACATCCTCACAGTAGACGAAGAAGACTTTTTTTTTTTTTTTTTTTTTTTGTGAGTGTGACATTTGCAGAATGTCCTTTTCCCATCTGTAAGGACGTCACACTGTAATGGATGTCACGCTAACAGAATGTTTCTTTCTCCATTATAACACTGTCGTGCTAACACAATGTCCCTTTCTCCACTATAACAATGTCACGTTCACAGGATGTCTCTTTCTAAACTATAACAACGACATAGTCACAGAATGTCTGTTACTAACTATAACAATGTCATATTAACAGAAAGTCGGGTCTGGCTGGGCATTAGCAAATAGTTTTGTTCAAAATGCCTATTTCAACGATTCCCTTTGCTGTCGACGTGAAGAATACCATATTCCTATTTCGATGTCGTTCTTCTTGTCCCCCATTTTCATTTCATTTCCCACCCCCTTCATCCGGCCTCCCCAATGTGTTCTGCTAAAGTCATATTCATAGTGACCGAGAAATTGTTCGTCTACATTCGTTCCTGTCCAGTCTGTGCTTTTTCTTCTTTTTTTTCAAGGAAACCGACAGGTCTCATTAATCTAAACTGTGTTGCACAGCTGAACCTCTGTCTCTGTATGATCCTCGTCAGCCTAGTGACGACTTCTGCAAAATGACAGCAGCGAGCTTATCACTCGCTCACAGCTTTCTTTGATGACGTCGACGCCTGACCGACAACACACACACACACACACACACACACACACACACTCACACTCACACTCACGCACGCACGCACGCGCACGCCACGCACGCACGCACGCACGCACAACGCACACACACACACACACACACACACACACACACACACACACACACACACACACACACACATATACCCACCCATCCACCCACCAACCCACCTACCGACCCTCCCCCCACACACACACACACACACACGCACGCACGCACGCACTCACGCACGCACGCACGCACGCACACCACACACACACACACACACACACACACACACACACACACACACACGCACGCACGCACGCGCAACCACGCACGCATGCACGCACAACACACACACACACACACACACACACACACACACACACACACACACACACACACACACACACACACACGCACTTTCACTAACGTACGCACTGGCACGCATACACGCAAATTTTATGGCGTATATATGAATATAGACTTTTTCTTTTTCACTCGCTCACAGCTTTCTTTGATGACGTCGACGCCTGACCGACAACACACACACACACACACACACACACACACTCACACTCACGCACGCACGCACGCGCACCCACGCACGCACTCACGCACGCACAACACACACACACACACACAACACACACACACACACACACACATACCCCACCCATCCCACCCACCAACCCACCTACCGACCCTCCCCCCCCCACACACACACACACACTCACGCACGCACGCACTCACGCACGCACGCACGCACGCCACCACACACACACACACACACACACACACACACACACACACACACACACACACACACACACACACGCACGCACACACGCACGCGCAACCACGCACGCATGCACGCACAACACACACACACACACACACACACACACACACACACACACACACACACACACACACACACACACACACACACACACACACGCACTTTCACTAACGTACGCACTGGCACGCATACACGCAAATTTTATGGCGTATATATGAATATAGACTTTTTCTTTTTCAAAATGTTTTGTTAACTCATTTTAACAGTATAGCGATTCAAAACCAGTTTGGGTGCTTATATAATGTCAATGGTATGTAGTTTTTGTTGTTGTTGTTTGCTGTTGCCGTTGTTTTTTTTGTTTTGTTTTGTTTGTTTGTTTGTTTTAGAAAAGAAACACATTCAATGTAATCAACAACTCAACCTTTACTAGCACTTCTTGCAAGGGAGTGCAGATCGAAAATCCAGGTTGACTTTCGTTTCATTCGGTTCCTAACAGAAACGTTCTTCCTTAGAATAACACAGTAGAACTGATTATTCAACACCTTTAAGTCACAGTCCGATACGTGCTGTTCGGTGGAAGGGGATGGGGGGGGGGGGGGGGGGGGGGGGGGGGGCAATGTCGTACATTCGAATCCTGACGATTATGCTTCTCACCTCACACTTTTTTTTTTCCCACGAGACACGTCGATGACAGCAAGGGTTCTAACCACACGCAGAGACAGCACGACATAAAACAGCATAACAAGGCGCAACATATAACAAAGGGACACCAACGAATACAAAGCAAAACAAACTGAAATCAGATCGATGATGTATAAGATAAATTAGCACACCACAGTATAGTACCCATCTCTCTCTCTCTCTCTCTCTCTCTCTCTCTCTCTCTCTCTCTCTCTCTCCTCTCTCTCTCTCTCTCTCTGATCGATTGTTCATCTGTCGATGCCCATTTAGTAGGCACTCCGGAATAACTTTTATATATTTATATGGATAATCATCGTTTGTCATGCAGTGCATGAAACAAATAAATATTCCACTAGTGATCCTTTGATCGTAATAGATGAATTATACATATGTGGATCTGAATTCAGTTTCTAGAGGGCCTATGACTGGAACAACCCTAGTGACGCATTGGCCAACAACGTATGCTTATTTTCAGTGACACATTAATTACGTTTATGACCAATGGAAGAGTGCAGGCAGACCTACAACAGACGTCACAGTTTTCACTCCGTTGTGATGAGATTGAACAGGGTCACATACTCGGTTATTTATCCACTGAGTTTATATGGCACAGTTTGTCATAAATTGAGCCTCAAACTCTAGTTACACGGCACGCAGGGCAGCTTACAGCGAATCACTGGAAATCTTGAGAGCAGACCATTAAGACTCTGTCCACAAACTACGCACTGTTCCTTGCCTTCTGAAGTCAGGAGGGGAGGAGTGGTCAAAATCTGAAAAAAGAAGATATACTGTATTAATCACTACTTAATTAGTCAATTGGTTAACCAATTAATTAACTCATTAATTAGTTTGTTTCTCCACGTGCTCGTTTATTGTGGCTATTATTTTTTTCCCTTTGTGTTTCTCTTCATCCCCCCCCCCCCCCCCTCACACCCCAACAATTTTCTGGATGACTATTTTTCACAAAGCTGCTGGATCCTGTCACATGGCCCTGACAACGTAATTTTCTTGTCGTGATGGGCGTCTTGAAATGTTTAATAGTCTTTTATGCCACTGAATGTTTTGTACACTTGTTTATTAAAACTAGGATCAGTTTGCCTGATGTTATAGCTTTTTTACGGGTAATATCTAATAGGTGTATTGCAGGGATCTGGTAATGCTAATGATGACAGCAGGGTGAGTGAGCAGTTGAACGCATCCTAGTGCATCCCTATGCCATATAGTGTTGGTGTTTCACCCAGCCTTTAACTCCTAGACTGCTGTGGATGGTTGTGCTGGTCAGTGAGACAGTAGCATCCTGGTGATGAGATGGGATGAAGAGACTGGGTCACTGTCTATCACTGTCTACCTTGTCTTGTTTCACAAGTCAGATGGTCTGCCCATATCGTTGTAACATCAACACTTGTACAGTATATGACATGAAAACATACTCTCTTTAAATCCGTACATATCAGTCCACAATCAGTAAAGTTCAGGAGTCATGGGATTTAAAGGACTGCAGAATTTTTGTCCATTGCCTTAACCACTCACACTGACTCACACACCCACCACCACCACCACCACCACAACTCCCCCACCCACTACACACACACACACACACACACACACACACACACACACACACACACGAGCGCGCGCGCGTGCGCGCAAAAATGCACGCTACACACACACACACACACACACACACACACACACACACACACACACACACACACACACACTCGATGAAAACATACATTTCGTGTATTGAGGTTTAGCACACACAAAAAAGGTAACGGTCTTCGGAATTTATTTGATTCAATTCCAACTGAAACAAAATATCACTATATTATTTAACGCGATGAAAAACGTGAGGCTTTTAACCATTGTGAATAAAAAATATAAGAGGAAATGATTCCAAAGCTCTGATGCTTATCATTAAATTGTTCGTTAGAACTAGGCTGCAAGGTGACACCAAAGCACCCTGAACTTAGTATCACTAATCATGGGATGGTAGGCTCCAGTGAGCAAGTGCCATTTCTGCACATGGGATGGTAGGCTCCAGTGAGCAAGTGCCATTTCTGCACATGGGATGGTAGGCTCCAGTGAGCAAGTGCCATTTCTGCACGCAGCTGTACATTTTGTCTCCAACGACACTGTGCTACGGGCAGACATTGCTACTGCCCACGACACATATCCAAAGATATCATGAAACTGGCAATATCCTGATCCTAAACACTACCTTCGTGGAACAAATCATGGTTGTGCTCACTACTAAAGTGACAGCATAGATTTCATTGTGGAGACCTTGAATGGGAGAGGCATGTTCCACGGCAGCTAGTTTGTAATTCCAGATGAGAAAGTTCAATGGGCCTTCAGAGTGAGTCTGCAAGCTCCAAAATGTGTTCCTTAACCCCCTGACTTTATATAGGTTGTCAAGAGGCTTCTATGAACAATTCCAAGCCGGATACCCGCGTTTGCGCAAGCAGCACACAGAGAGCTGGCATTAGCTTAACGATCAGAGAAATAAGGAGAAAATCACACTGGGTTTGGCTACGACTTTGGCCGGTCAACGTGACCCTAACAATAAATTTGCACCAGGGTGGAGTGGTTTTAATCAGAAGGCGTCCTCTGTAGACCCTTCACCGATAAAAGGTGGTCCAATACTAATCTTGGTTGCAGCTACATGCGGTCACCATACTAACATCAAACAAGCAATGTTTGCAATTGCACAGCGTTCATAGCTGCAAAGTTTCACAATCATGTTTGGGGGTTAAGACAGAAGGAGACAAGGAAAAAAAATATCATGAAAGGAAAATAATGGAACAGTGTGGTCTGCACACACAAACTCTCATTGAAAGTGTTTTGGTCAGTTCTGTTGACATGTTTCAAGGAATTTCGAAGAGGAGAATGGAACGATGATCTACGGCATCCTAGAAAAACGTAATAAATAAGACGAAAGTGTCGGAGTTGATTTCGCAAACGATGATGATCAACAAATTAAATCATCCAGCGAATAAAGACGTTGAAATTATGTTTGATGAGTTGGAGGCATACTGTTCACAGAATGGAAACGTGCCTCTATTTTCTTGTAGGTTATTTGTGCTCTTCGATGGAGGAGGGGGCAAGTCTCCTCTCGTCTTTTGCAGAGATCTATGTGTTTGTTTGCTGCATTCGACTTCCTCCATCTTACAGGATAGGGATACGTTTCCTTTGGCAAACATGAAGATATTCACAGTGACAGCTCCACAGGTGTATCAAAGTCTCTTAGAACGTGGGGACTATGTCACGAAGGAGAACAGGCAGCAGTTCAATCAAGTATCAGATTACCAATCCTGTAGCACACTTAATAAGATACGAAAGATTGGTGGGGGCCTTGTGGGAACTGACAGGAATGACATTGTGAGATACAGTGAATGGGCACAACTAGCGAGGAATACCACAACAACCTAACTGCTGGCGATGGGGAAGAACATAAATCTCCACACAGGGATTTTTGAGCGAAGATGCTAAAAAAAAGACCATGATATCCAGAACCTGGGGATAAACTAAAACAAAACAAAACAAATGTTCCAGACTTTAATTGTTTTCACATGCACGACGTTAGAACTGAGAGCGCTCACTATAATTGATGTTGCTGGTTCTTTTTATAACAGGTGATCTGATAACAGCAGAAGAAATTGGAAACCAGATCGTCCCTGGTTTTGTTCAAAACTGGCATGTGAAGAGAACCATTGGTTTCCATGTGAGAACTCTTCAACAATGACAGAAGGAAGAGACATTGATACTGATACAATGTAAAGCAAGACCTTTTTCCAGTGCTTCTTTCCTGGGAACAGTTGCTCATAGATTGTGCATGCCTTAGAACTAAAAACAAAATGGGCATAGTCCCCCAGCGTGTACATTGAACTGTTTCAAAATGCGTCAGCTGGTCTCATGAATGAGGACCAAACCAAATTTCCACGACTGCGAAAATCTGAATGTCGTTATCGTCAGTAAAGTATCCAAGATCCGAGTGCTTTTCCTTTCAAGTGCCATGGCCCTGGGCATTTAAAATGCTGAAACAAAAAGACGCTGCACCCCAAACGTTCTTCTTGGAACAACCATCGTCAATAACAATAACATCATGAGAACTTGAACACAAAGGCCTGCCATTCATTGGGTAGGTGTAATCAGAAACGGATGGAGCTGGGTGAGCAAGAAGTAACGTTACTGGCATGCGTTTTGCTTGTGCCAGCACGGTACAAGCAAGGTCGGGGCTGATTGCAATAAAAGTGGAGGGATTTAGAGTGAGTGATAATCTCTCTCTCTCTCTCTCTCTCTCTCTCTCTCTCTCTCTCTCTCTCCTCTCTCTCTCTCCTCTCCTCTCTCTCTCTCTCTCTCTTATGATAGTTAACTTGAGAATTTCTTTGTGAGAATTGTCAGTTTGAGGATTCAAAACTCTTACAGAATCTAAACTCATCTGTCTAGGTGGAGCCAATGGAGTTAGCTGACTTCTGTTGTACCTGTTGTTCACCTGAAAGGATCCTGCTAAATGATAGAGTGGTAAGAGGGTCGAAGACATCATCGTGGCTGAGTGATCAAGAGTGCACATGTACAAAGGAAGAGAAGGAAAATGGCAGGTGTTCAAAAGGGAAAACAAGAATAAAATAACAGTATCTTGAAGAAAGGAGGATTGTAAATGTCTTGCATTGACCCCATTGCACAGTGTTGGTTCCATAGTCACACAGCAAAAACAAAAACTGGACAGTCAAGAGTTTCAAGTCCTTGATTTGTATTCTAACGTATGTAGTAATCATTCATCAGTTAACACTACACTAAAAATAATATACGGTGACATGTCTTTTGCCACGATCTCCAGCTGTTGTGTCCTCGTATGAAAAGGCACTAGCAAATAAATCACAATCTTGAAAGATCAGGTGAGAGACTTTTTTTCTTCTCAGGGTAAACACACTGAAGTATGACATTTGTAAAATCTATTCTGAACTCCCTGCTCATTAGACAATAAAAGTAAAAGTTAACAGAGCTGTTGCTGTAGAACAGCAATTTACTGACGGCTGTCAAGTCCATGTATGTTTCATACTGAACTGGGTCGTCGTCATCGACAGATGGTCAGATTATTATTAGGTCTGATTATTATTATTGTATAGGGTGCTGGCAGCAGAATAAACAAACACTGAAAGTTATAAGGATCAAGGTCAAGAAAGACACTTACTGCAGTTTGTATTCTTCAGTGGCTTGTTGCGCGGGAAGGCACCTGCCTTTGTCGATTGATCTGACAAGTGTCCATACAATAATGCCATTGTTAACCACCAACACGACAGACGGCAGAAGAGTAAATTGAACAAAACTCGTTGGAGGCCAAGTTACCGACCACAACCAGTCGCATATGTGTGATGCAGCCTTACAACACGAGTTTGGACAATGATACGCATCACGATCATGTCCATGCAGAAATTGACAGTTAATGAGAAAGGTAAGGACGATCACTATGCCGGCAACAATTCGCGATGTTCTCTTCGTCCACACAGCATCGATTCGATGAGACCGCAACACAGAGGCTGCTTTTTTGCATGGAGAGGGTCACAAGCATCCAAGCTGACAAGGCTGGCATCATGCACCATATCACTTGCTCCACCTTACATGACCAGGCCCCCAGGGTTTTGAATCTTCGTACATCAAATTCTCTGTCAGGCCACCTATCTAAAGGACCCATTACCAACATCGACATATCAGAGCACGTCAGAACCTGGAAGAACACACTAACATTGGATGCAGAATGATGATACGTGATCCGAATTATTATAATGTTTCCGAATATACCAAACACAAGCACAGCAGGGTTACCAAGTTTATAGATTATGTCATATGCACGTCTGTATGATTGGAACAGATCACACCACGAACTATAGTAATCATTATCATATTCATAAACATAATCAGCACACCTCCATGTTTGCATTCTCTATCGAATATGTGTACTGATCGGTAAGGAGACCGGGTTATGAGGGGTAGTTTAATTCACTTCAGGCCTCTGTATGATGCTTGCTTGGTATCACACTTGCCTTTCGATTGAAAAACCTGATTAACATACCCGACAAATAACCATTGATGTGAATATTTAGGCGTATTCAATTGACGAGTTTACATTTTAGAAGGATAGGTGCAGCTGAATAAATACCCTGTAATGAACTGAGTTTAAAAGTGCGACTTCTTCGTCTTGATGAAAGGCAGTGTCGCATGTGAAAGAAGACAAGACAGACAGGGGCACTTGATGATGACGTGACCTGTCTGCAACGTCCACTTACGAGGAGGCTTCGGACTCTCAGCAACCCATTGACATGTCAGAAGCAGTTAAAAAGGATTTACAGAGCATAGTTACACAAACAAACAAACAAACAAAACGTTCTTGTTTTGGTGGCCAATCAGCCGGATGAATCGTATCTATTAACGACGTGCGATTTGTTTTTAATCAACTTTGAAAACGGCAGCATAACAAACCACCTTGCACTTGAAAAAGCT